>BHDV01003956.1:0-14016 GCA_005406045.1 Adoxophyes honmai | reverse complement strand
TACTTTCATAATTGAATTGTATAGTGTAACGATTTTCATTTTTAGACTGCGTATTTCAACAAAAAGACATGTCAAGATTGTTTACATTGTTTTAACTACCTAAACCGATAAGGTATAGAGACTTGCAGTTAGACCTACTATCCTGGGTCCACGTGTCCCTCAAGTCGTGATACCAAGTGCACGTTACCGTGCATCATGTCAAATATGTAAATAGTTTAGTTTACATACAACAAGGTGGCGGGGGTGCACAAACGTGTCCGCACCACGTGCTGATAGTAATTATAAACTGAATCATGTGGGCACACATCCGTGAGTACGCACGTGTCCCTCGCGATGACAGTCTGTAATATATTTATACAATTACATTACAATTTCATTCAGCGAATTAATAATATATGCTAAGTTTGATTTGTTTTGTTGCAACTGACTCATTTAAACTCCGGATATCGGAAACCGCGGTGACTCATAAAAAGAAATTGATTCGCCGAAATAAAAACAAAAACCGTGCTTAGTTATAGTTAGTTGCCCATCATTGGACTCGACAACGTTTTGTCGAAAAACAGTAACAATGTCTTTATTTTATTTAAAACTAAAAAAGAAAACATTATTTGAATTAACGCGTTTACTGTGGTTATTTAATTATATTTGCCAATCGCAGCCGCTTAGTCTTGTGTTGGCTCGTACCATGACAAATATTAGGACGTCAAACAGTTTAGTCGGTAAGTCTCGAATCTGTCTTATGGGTCAAAATCTTGAACAGTAAGACAACATTGGCTAATGCTGTACCAATAACAAAGTACACTGGTATTTCTACATCGTGACGAGACAAAGAAACTTGAACAATCCGACCGAGTTCCCACCTGTTTTACAGTTGGTCTAGTTTGGACGGAGTATGCGTATCGTAGGATCAATTCTCATACTGAGAGCGAAAGCGTTGGGGCATGCCATAATGTTTTCAATACTCTCCGTTGTGTCGCATACCATAACGACGCCAGCTAAGGAACCGGTTGTGTGCATTTGGCGAAACATTTTGCAACACGTCCCCACTATACTTGGCGTCGGCTGTTGGAGCTGCTCCGTCCTACTAAAATCTACGTCTGGAAGACTTGCAAAACATTTTATGTTACAAATGTCATGTACAATTTTCTTGTTTAAACACATCGTATAAACTAATATTAAATCTGTTTCTGCGCCGAGTTAAAGCAATTAGGTGAGACATTAACGTGTTTCTCGTGATCATCAGATGCCCATAACCATATCAATTGCCCTCGACCAAGTCAGAAAAAATGTGAAGAAAATGAAAAGCTACGATTAAATCAAATACAATCTTACTTAAGCGCTTTTTTAAGAGTGGCGTCCCAATAACATAAATCAAGTAGAACGTGTAAAATAAGTGAGCAAAATATCAAAACCGAAGGCATGATTGCAACAGCCGGTCCGGTCCATACAAAGAGGCCTGTGATGGTGGGTCTCTAGCTTTGCATTGAGGCAGGCTTGTGCCGTTCCTTTTATCTCGCGGTAATCAAAGTTAATTTAATCCCACCGGGTACGCTAAAGTTCATGTTTACTATTTGGTAATCCTCATTAACCGCGTAAATAAAGAAGAACAAACGAAAATTATCAACCTTGACCTTGTCGTGGCTATAAAAGAAATTCATTAAGATACTGGCATACCTAAAATGCCTATCCATCATATTATCAAAGTAACAAAGAGGACCATGAAGCCGAAAGCAAAGCTGAGATTTATTGCGTCAGAGGCCGACGAAACGAGACCGCAAATAAAGAGAACGCGAACCTTGAACACCGTATCTGACAAAATCAATCGGACTCTGAACAAAACTTGACCCAAAAATGTAATTGATGAAACTTAACGAACAAAAGTACTCAAGTAGTAAACACTTGTGTATGTTAATTGTGGATAAAATACCTCAAGTATCGCTGGACAAAAGGTGTAGATGGAGTTGGTTATCTTAACGTACATCAAAGCTTTGATTGATTGACAGATATTCGGCGCTTTATCGATCAGACTTTGCATTATTCACATTTTGAATAAAATAGACACCTACATGGATTCGCAACAAAAAGTTTCAGTAGGTACAATGTAATCCATAACAAGTGTTTTTTTTAGATTTTCCTTATTTGTAAATTCAATTTTCAACACAAATTGACTGGAGTCACGCGCTCAGGCCAAAAACAGAATCTTTACCAAAACGAGGAACTAGAATTCAAATCGTTAGCAGCAGACGACGCTAATCTGCGAAAAGCTGTGAGGAAGAATTGATTACTGCAACCACTCGTAACTAACACCTACACTTATTTGCGTTACACAACAACACAGGTAATATGTAGTTTTTATGTCAACACTTTTGTACATAAACCACGAACAAAGGTTCTTTTATTTGAGTATAAATCAAGCGTGGAAGAACTTGTATGAGTATGACAAACCGCAATGCTTACGCGAATCTTGGCCCCAATTTTTTCCTAACTTTTAACAGTTTCTAACAAATTGTAGTTTGGTGTGGTACGAAGAAACTAGAATAATAAATGAATATAACTAAATAACGAGTAACCGACCAGCTAGATTACCTAACTAGGTAAGTACTTGTTAAGAAGAATCTGTGTAGCAAAAATTTGATTTTTTTTTGTGCTAAACTAAACTTCTTTTACTAATCGAGTTTGGAGTTTTTGTGCCACTTTTTAGAGAATGAAACAATGTTAGGTCTCTCTAAAGAGGTACTTAAGCCAAATGATAGGGTACAGTGTATTTATTAATTACCCGTTTTTGTATTCAGCTTCGACAGGTTGACAAAAAACACAAAAGAAACGTGGACCAAAATCAATGGAAGAGACAAGTTAAATTTACATAGGCACGATCCCATATACAGAGTACTTTTTGTTTGAAAAGCCTTCATCGTATAGTCGCTGTCCCTTATACATAATAATAATATGCAAACGAGAATCTAGGTCGAAGATTCGACCTAGATAATAATCATTAGTCTTGAGAAAATGATTCAAATTCTTAACATGTAGGTACAACAAATAAAGAACCGAGGCAATAAATACTAAGAATTTAGTACAAACAGACATCCTTATCTTAGTGCGAAATGAAGAACCGGTAATGTAGTAAGATTTTGGAGTGCATTTATTCTGTACCAATAATAACCAACGGAAAAATTACACGAAAGATGTCACGCAAGACTAAGTAAGAAATGTAAATGAAGGTGTTTTTATCGATAGCTTATGTCTCTCATTATCTATCAAGTAAAATTCTAAACAACCAAAAACCTATGTACAATGTAAGTCGTATTGTTGCAGATCTCTTCACACGAGTGGCATATCCCGCGGCCGTCATTGTCTGGCAGCAGTGACGCGCGCTCGCGCGGCGGCTCCGCCTCCAGTCAAGGCTCTTCTAGCAACCACAGCACCCACGTAAGGCTAACTCATACCTACGTCACAACCATCATCATAATCTAACCAATTAGGAAAAAACTGGATCCGTCCCGATTTTTTTCACACCTCGATCAACTTACAAGATAAAGGTAAAGACCAATAAAAAGCGCGTTTTTTACAAGAATTAGGTAATAATGGAGGGGTCAACAAACGAATTACAAATTGGTACCGCTGTGTCCGGCACATGATCGGCCTGTCAGTTCTTGTTACATTCCATACGCGTGATAGGATTCCTTAATTTAGGAGCTGACAGCAATTGATGGAGTCATGAACATGTAATGACGTTATTTATTGCTACAATTAGTTTATGACTTAACTTTATATTAGTTAGGTACTTGCTTAAAGTTAAACTTGACCTTATTCAAACCTAATCTCCGTTTACTCTAACCAGACAAACGTAAAAAAATCTAACATGTAATGTGTTTCAAAAAGCGTGGTAAACTTCAACGCTGTTAACTACCGACCGAGCCGACCGACCGAGAACATAAAAGAGCCTTTTACTGCAAATCAACTATACTTCCTGATGCAATTCAAATCGGATTAATGCCAACCTACTTTTACGGGCACATTAATGTTAGGCTCCATCTGTTCGTATGTTAATGTTGAATCCGCATTTTTGCAGAGTGTGTCATCGGGCTCCCTATTGCTGAGCGCGGCGCACCTGGCGCGCCTGCACGGGCGGACCCCCGGCCCGGCGGAGCACCAGCCTCATCCCACCAGATTAGGCAGCTACGGCCGCAAATCTAATTTTTCTGAGGCTGCCGTGGTCACTATACCGGAAGAAACGAGAGATCTCGCGGAGAGTTACTGGACAGACGTGAAACGAGCGCCTGAGCAAGACACGGCGTCTATAGCCAGCTCGACCCACTTCACGGTCGTCAACGGGTTTACGAAGCACCGACCTGCCAAGGAACCAAAAACCTGCTGCTGCAGCCACTCCCACCAGATCACCGTCCTCGTCATATCGATGACGATACTGTTCTCTGCGTGCATTCTTGCAGCTATATGCTTCGTTGAAAGTTAGTATCAGCCTATTACACAATTCGTTGCGCTAATCCATCATGAATCTTATGCATGCTTACTTGCTTCGTGCATTGGTTAGATGTTGCTTGTTAAGATTTTAGAATCGTTAAATACGTTTTATAGGCACAATAAATTATGGTAGGTATTACGCAATATTTTATTAATAGCTCAATCATTAAATGGATGTTAATTACGCTTAATGAAAGGCATCGCCAATCTTGGACGTTAATTACGGCAGAATAGTTACTGACTGTATTTTATGCTGACTACTTCACTGCTATACGTCCTAGATATGTGTACCAATTTTTAAGTCAATCAAAGCAACCTTTGAAGGCTTTTTTCCGGCGGAGACGGTCCTTACTGAGCCACCAAAACTCTACCACCACTATAATGAAATGTCGTCCGACTTACACAAGCAAACAATATTACCGCCTATCGGTGACCGGGAAGATCAAATTTAACTCAATAATTCATTAATTACAGACAAAGATCGGAACAGATGAGGGCTTGGGTAAACTTGGCGTCTTTCAACCGTCGTCGTCTAGTCAACGGTTTGCTTGCCATACTGAACGAGAGAACGAGACGCTGAGCGGGCGAGTGTAGACAAGGCGTAGTGTTGTCCAGTATGGAAAGGCGTATATACAAGACTACGACGATCGAGAGACGTTAAGTGTGCTCAGGTCCTGAGTCTGTAGAGAATAATAGCTTATAACTTATCAAATAAGATTGTCACCAAAGATTAACCACAACATGAATGGCGTTTTGCATCTGCAGATAAAGAATCAAAATTAACGATTTAACATTTTATTTTTTATTTTACAGTGCGAATGCGGAAGGAGACCGGCATCTATAAATATTCTTAGATTAATAAACAAGTCTTAAGTCGGCAATATACGTAGGCGACAACGAATCTCCGTGATTTTCGATAAACTCATATCTATTTAGATTTTTATTTTTTTATGAAATGTACTCCGCGACATAAATGTATGGAAATATGGTTAGGGTCAAGTTTTGAGTATTTCATAAGTATAAAATAGTAATCTAAACAAGCTACAACAGCAAAATATGAATCAACAACCTCATATACTGTCGACTTGAGAACATATAGCAGCACGACTTGGAGGACCAGCGACATAGTATTATAAATTTAATTTGTACTTAGTAAAAACGAACAGTCACTGAATCGTACGCATCTGTACGCATTATCTTGATTGGTTGTATATAGTTTTTAGACTGTATTTCAACACATAATTTACATATATTTATGTGTTAGTAATGCATTTTTTTAACCAGTGACCTTAGGATATATTATACGAAGCAAGACTAGAAAATATTTAGACGCAAATCTACATTTTAATGTAAATCAAGATCAGTATTTGGCTGTGGCGGCAATGAATAAGTCCCACTAAATATTATGTTTTGTTAACATAATACGAATTATATATTAAATAGTTTTTACCGTAATTTAAAGCTAAACTTAAGGTTGTTAAACGCATTGCTTGTTAAATCTACTTAATTATCTTTAACGTACACTGGTTAGATAAACAATTAGTGCAATAAAATATCATTATGCAGTAAATTATGTAGAACAATTAATTGGTGTTAAACTATTATTTATGTGTTGGTTTTAAGAACTTTGAGTTAGATTCATGCATAATGATCATATCATCAATAAGGGTGAATAGAATACATACAAAGTAATAATTCAGTGATAGATAAATAATAAAACATTAAGCGTTTTCACAAAGTGAATTTAGTTATATTGTTCTTTTGTTTCAAATCTAGACAAGGTCAAATTTACGTATGGCCGTTCATTCGAAGAGGTTATTTATCTCTTATCGTTAGTATAAGTCTGTTTAGAACGTTCTTTTTCTACATACTTTATTTAACTGGTGGTTGAAAACGTTTGACCCTTTATCGAATCGAAAAACTAATTAAAAGTTGTAAATTTTCGTATTTCAGCATGAAAATTTGCATCTTTTACAAGTAAACGTAGATGCACCCAATCCCTTAAAAAACATTTTACCCTGACGAATATTGTTAAGAAAAAACTGTGATAAAATAAAACAGAATATACCCATAGTTGCTGTTGTTTTTTTTTCTTACAATACAATTCACTAAGATAAGCATGAGTTTGAAGACTGCGAGACTGAATTCATGGTGAATACACACTGCGCATACACATTTTTTCATTATATTTGGAAGAGATATTAGGTACGTAATACTGCTGATTAAAATCAATACATTTAGACAGATTTTTAGATTAAAGTATAGTTCATATAGAATTGGCACTTAATGTATTGGCTATATTTTTTTATCTATTCAATAAAACTAAATTTAGGGAAATAGGTATTAAAGATTATGTATTTTACTTTACATCGAGTACTAAAAATAAATAAATTTTTTTCGTTATTAATATAGCAGCGAACTCTTCTCTTAATGGTTCCTATCATCTTCTGAACAGTGTTTTTGTCAATATTTTTGATGTGTTGATTCCACGTGGATCGCAATGAATTAAGGTCTTTGACTATTTTACCACTCTTCTTCGACTTGCTTTTCATAATTGCCCATTAATTCTCGATTGGGCGAAACTGGGGGCAGTTTGGCGGATTCATATCGCGGGGAACATAATCCACGTTATTATTTTCGTAGCACTCTAATACCTTCCTGTAGTAGTGGCAGCTTGCGAAATCTGGCTAAAACTTAACAGTAAGCCGGTGGTCTCGAATGAAGGGCAGAACACGTTTTTGCAGACACTCTTTCATATAAACATCCAACGTCATAGTTCTAGATGTCACGAAGGCCTTGGTTTTAAGACCACAGCTACAGATTCCTTGCCAAATCATATGTTTTTTGGCAAATTTCTCCAAATTTATGAACTTGTATTTTTCGTCAACATTTCCCCTAGCATCAGCCAAGTAAAATTTTGAGCCAGGTAGTTGTTTGAAATCAAGTTTCACGTGTTTCATCGTCCATCAAAAAGCACCCTTTGAATTTGGTCAAAACTTTGTCGTACAACAATCGAGCTCGATTTTTAGCTTATATGTTCTGCTTCATGGTACGATTTGGCTTTTTAATAGCTCGATAGCTCTTGTAGCCCGCTCGAAGACGAATACGTCTCACAGTACTGCGACATTTGTTGAACTTACGGGATAAGTCATAATCAGAGAGGCCTGGGTTTTTTAAATAGTTCTCAACACGTTTTTCTTCAGTTCTGTATCCTTGGTAGCAGATTCACGTTTGACCTGTGCCTTCCTATCGAAGGACAAGGTATCCTTGTACCGTTTTATAACCCTACAAATTGAACTTTTGTGAAGATTCAGTGCCTTAGCTACCTTTGATCCAGATCATGAAGGATTTTCCGTGAATTTGTTCGCCATCAGTTTTCTCACTTTGAGTTCCATTACAGAAAACTTTTAAATAAATTGAGCAAGGTCCACAAAATACCCACAATTAAAACATCGAAATATTGTCAACAAATTGTAATTGTCACTTTTGAATTTAGAACATACGTTTTTTTTTTATCAGATTTTTTTGTTTGTGCCAATTCTATATGAACTATACTTTAGAATACTTTTCACCAAACACCAAGGATATTGCCAAATTAACTGTTTAAGTTTTACACCTTAAATAAGTAAACATCACGCCTTTATGTATTCCCAAATGGGGTAGGCAGAGCGCACGAAACACTACATTAAAACAAATCCCTGACTATTTCACGTTTCGGGGCCACTTCTATCATATATTTTTTAGGTTTTAAGTCGGCAGGTATTATAGTGACAGGTTGCTAGCCTGTCGCCTAAAATATACTTTAACCTATTTCTTTCATCGCCTCTTACGAAATCCACAGAAGAAATGAGAGGTGTTACATGTACATGTAACACCACACGGAATACCTTAAATATCAGGTACAATAATTGTTAAATGAATACTAATACACTAATTTTGATTTATATTATCTTGAAAAAATGAAAACCTCTATTTTTGACGCATATCTGAGTGCTTTGACGCCTGCTGCATGCGGCGACCGCAAAAGTGTAAAGAACACGGTAGTGCGTCGCATTCGGCGAGCGACAGTCGACAGTGTCGACACAGCCCGACTAGTTGACGGTGGTTGGCGACAGTATAGTGCAGGGATGGCGAACCAATGGCACGCGTGCCAAACTTGGCACGCAACAAAAAAGTTCGGGCACGCCGATTGATACAGACGAATCCACCCGACACGTATCTATCTAGATAGACGAATCCTTGTAATTAAAATTAATAGTAAAAGTTAGTTAGTTTTATGTTTGTTTGATAATATGAATAGGCCAAAATTATTTGATGGCACGTTATAACGGGTGATAACAAAAAAATGAGAATACTTTCTGGCAGCTCTAAAATGAATACCGTAAACATTAAAAAAAAAGTTTGTTCTACAAGATGTTGTTGTCTCTTTTATGAATCATATAATGTGTATTTTTCTTTTCAAAATCGTTTTTTTTTGTCGAAGATGGCGTTAAAACAAGAAGCTTTGAGACTACGCGTTGTAAACTTTTACAATTCTAACATTTGTCGCGGTAAAAAGTTCACAGTGGACTATTTTATCGAGGAAAATGTGCCAATTTCTACCATTTATAGAATTTTAGCGTCCTTGACGGTAGCTCGCAAAGGTGGTAGCGGTTGACCAGCGAAGATTATTATGACCAAGAGGACGTTGAAGTTACTCCACAAATATTTTAACGATAGCGATGCCATAGGCCAAAGATATGCCGCTAAAAAATTCAACTGTACTCAACCGTATATATGTTAATCGTTAAAAAAGATCGGCCTGAAATGTTGAAAGAAGGTGAGGGCACCAGAATACACAGACGAGCAAATATCGACGGTTATGTCGCAATGTCGTTGGATGACGCGAAATTACAACGGGAAATCGTTTATTTTAGATGATGAAAGTTATTTTCCTTTGCGTAAGACCCATATTCCTGGAAATGACCGGTACTATACCAGCGATGTTTCTACTACACCAGAGCACATAAAATATAAGTACAAGCACAAATTTGAGCAAAAAGTTATGCTGTATGTAGCCATTTCTGAAAGGGGTATATCAAAACTGTGGTTCAAGCCAAGCGGTCTGGCGGTCAATCAAAAAGTATATGAAAACGAGTGTCTGAAAAAAATACTGTTGCCTTTTATTCGTAAACATCATGCAGATGGAGAATATGTTTTCTGGCCCGACAAAGCATCTTCGCACTATGCAAAAAAAACGCTGCAATTCCTAAAGGCAAATAACATCCCATTTGTACCAAAAACGCAAAACCCGACAAATCTTCCGCAATGTCGTCCGAAACAAGATTTCTTCGGTAATTTGAGCAGTTTGGTGTATAAAAACAATTGGAGAGCAGAGAACTGTGCCCAATTAATAAAAAAATAAGGACATGTGAGCGGAAGATGAACAAAGACGCCGTCCAGCGGTCTTGTACTAACATATTGTCCAGGCTCCGACGTACAGCTGACCACGAACCCTATGCCAATGTCCATTAACATTATTGTACACTTATACCTGTAAATATTCTACAATCATATCAATTTTTTAAAAACATCGCAAAAGTTTATTTTAAATACCTTAAAAAAATATTCTCATTTTTTTGTTATCACCCGTTAGCTATCAAACTATTAGTTTCATAAAAAAATGGCACGTATGTCACTAAAGGTTTGCCATCCCTGGTCTAGTGTAAACACGACATTCGGTGACCGATGTGGTTTAGAACACGAGCGGGGACCGCATTAGACGAACGACTCAGTGTGATTGCCCGCTTTACAAAGACTAGAACGCAAGGTAGGAGAAAGCGGAAATGGTATCAGCTATAACGTTCAAACTAGGATGAATGGGCTTATAATAAGTAGGTATTGATGAGTACGCACCCTTTCTTGTATGTAGGTATATCTAAGGTTCAATACAGTAGGTATAGCAAAATGTAACCATAAGAGCTGCTAAAGCACGAAGTTATTAACCCGGTCAAGTTAGATATAAAAATAGTGATCATACCTATACAGAAAATTCTACTCTCTTTCAGACCACACTTCCCTCTAATCACGCTATTACGCACCCTATCAGTAAGTTTGTGTTCTTAGTTTTACCATAAAGAATAAAGTCTCCAGACAAGGGTAGAGAAAGGTATGCCGCGTTGGTTTGGGCATGTGGAGAGAATGGATGAAGCAAGGGTATGTATTGTAAGCAAATTTACAAGGGAAGTGTGTTAGGGCAAGTCGGTCGAGGGCACCCTGGAAAAACGTATATCGACCAGATCGGCGATGTGCTAAAGGGAGGCCAAATTAAGAGTACCCGAAACCGTCGAGCGTGTATGACGAGAGTGATGCATGTTAGTGAAGCGAAAGAAGTATGTCAAAATAGAAGCGAATAGCGCTCTGTTGTCTCTGCCTACCCCGCAGGGATTAAGGCGTGACGGTTATGTATGTATGTATGTGTGAATAAAGTCTCAAAAGTCCCCATTGATCCCATGTGAGCTAAGGTATAGGCTTCAGGCTCCAATGTCAAAATTTTAGGTTTTTGGATTTTTCTAGAAAATGGTAAGTTTTATCAAAAAGTACCTTCAAAAAACCTAAAATGTTGACATTGGAACCCGAATAACTCCCTTAGCTCACATGGGATCAATGGGACTTTTGACTAAAACGGTAAGTTTTATCAGAAAGTACCTCAAAGCAAAGTTGTAGATGACAAAATTTTCTATAAAATAGACCTTATGGTTTTTTCTCAGACCCACCATTTCCCAGATAATGCGCTTGTAAAAATCATGGTCTACATCACGTACTGTATGAGGTAGTGTATACAATGACAGTTAAACCCCATAACTAATATCAGTAATCTTCACATCCCGTGTGGTGCCGGGTTAGAATAGCACCTCCCCCTTTCTTCCCGTGGGTGTCGTAAGAGTCGACTCTGGGAAAGGGTTGGTGTATTGTGGGCGATGGGCTAGCAACCTGTCACCACAATATCACGTTTGACCATCTGGTTACCCTCAAGTTGCTAAACGTGGCACTGAATTTTTGAATTCATGTGCTCTGCCTACCCCTCTTGGGAATACAGGCGTGAGAATATGTATGTATGTATGTAGTAATCTTCACACTATTAAATCGGTATTGTTCCTGAAAATAACGTCATAAATGTTAGTAGAATAGGGCTATCCTATCGGGTAAACGACATTAAGAAAAACGCGCCGAGGACACTACCTCGTACAGTACGTGATGTAGACCATGATTTTTACAAGCGCAATATCTGGGAAATGTGGGTCTGAGAAAAAAAAACCATGAAATCCATTTTATAGAAAACTTTGAGACCTACAACTTTTCTTTGAGATACTTTCTGATAAAACTTATCGTTTTGAAGAAAATTCAATTTACTTAAAATTTTGACATTGGAACGCGAATAACTCCCTTAACTCACATGGGATCAAAAGGGACTTTTGACACTTTATTCTGTATGGTAAAACTAAGGTTTCAATGAAGATTTGGCTTTGTTGGAATTATCTGTATTTCAATTGTCTAAATTGACCGGGATATTTGACAAGTCACCTCATTAAAATGATAGTAAACCCGCTATTTTTTCTAGTTGCTGCAATTCTGCTTCGCTATATGTTATTTGCGATTTGATATCTGTCAAAGATTTCAGCACAGACCTGTACCTGCCATAGGACAAATCTTGATATTTTATTTGCCAGGCAGCCCCATCGTGTTTTGCAGTCCTATATTAAACAGATGTTCTTTCTTTCGTCTCAGCATTTCTATAAAGAAGATCAGTTTTCGTCGGATGATCTTTTAAAAAGCTTGATGACGGATCTAACATTGGTTATTAGTTCTTTGTAAGCATCCGAATATGTTTTAAAAGTCTATTCATACGATCTCATCAATAATGTTAGCAAATACGAGTACCTACGACTTAATATTGTTACAAAATAATGTAAATAATATCAATATCCAATTGCAAAAATTATGTTTTTCACTATCTGAAATAACCGTTTTATTCGAATAATCAACACTGCATTATCCGAATTTAATTTCTTTCAGATATTCAAATAATATGATATTCGAATATTTGAATTGCAAACCCTATGCACAGCACAGATAATATTTCCGGTGTTTATTTCTTTCTAGCCAAGTTAATTATAGTCCTTTGTCATTACTTACCTCAACTTCTTCTAATGTCTGCGTCCATCTGTAATGCTCGAGGTCGCAACCATTTCCAGAGTTAGGCTTTAGCTTATTCTTCTCCTTGGGATCATCATCATCATCTGGCGTCTTTTCAACTTCACTGCTAGATTCAGCACTATCTCCGCTCCCAAGTTCAGGCTCTGAAAGGTGCCAAATAATTAACAAAAGAAACATTCAGTAGCGAAATGGACATTTATAAATCTTTGTAATTAGGCTTTCTTGGTTCATCATACTGATCAATGACAGAGAGTAACCAGTTTACCTAATTAAATTGAGATCTGTACCTAATTTGAAATTTGATAAAAAAAAATTGAATTATATCTGTGTCTTCTTCTGTCTGAAAATTACCTGTGGCTGATCACTACTCATGTCAAACACATATATGCCAATAGTAAGTTATTGTACTTTTGTTATTGTATTTTTGTATGTAACCAATTGGTTATTGTTGAGTCCTCTTTTATAGCAATGGGGAAACCCTGTATAAACCCTTGAAAAAAGAATTACATGGCAAATGAAAATGAAACCCTGTACTATTAAGACCAAATTGACATAAATACAACTTGTAGACCTCAAAATTATTTCTAATAAAGGAATAGGCTTGTGTACTGGGTTAAAAATATGTCATTCCAATTGGACGCTGTTAAGCATTCGTGTGTTAACCCACACTGACCTAGTTTTGAGTAATCAGCTGTTAAAGTTTTTTGAGAACAATCTTCTTTTCCCGCGTATTTTAAGTAACAAAATATTGTCAGGCGGTATCATTTTTTTTGTTGAAATGCATAGATTGATAAAATAAACGAAAATATTATAATACATTAATTATTAAATAGCAAAAGCATAAAAATGGTTAATGATTAAATTGCTAAAGGGTTTGTTACATTTAGCATTAATGTGTTATGTGGCTTAACACATTAATGCAAAATTCTGATTTGTTTTAATATGAATATTTGTACTTATTTTTAGAAAATGTAATAGAAGAAACTACTAATATATTAACATGTTTGATGTTTTTAACACATTAAAATGTAAATGTACTTATTTATTTAAAGTTTTAATTGCTCTAACATGTTTTTAATCACATTACAAGTTTTGCCTATAATCAGAAACACAACAAGTTAACGCTTATAATAATATTAATATTTAAATTCTTCAAAAATCAAAACCATTTTTTTTATTATTATTAATTCGATCATATCATTAAATAAAACAAATTTTTTTATCCATCATATAGTACAAATATATCATAATATTCTATATCAGAAGCTGTGAGTCTTATTCTCTTGCTCTATTGATTACTTTTTTAATAACTTAAAGCTTCTGGCAATAACAATACCT
>BHDV01003923.1:310049-341430 GCA_005406045.1 Adoxophyes honmai | reverse complement strand
TTATACCAATTACCCATACCAGTATAGGCTATTATCTCGCGTAACAAACAAGGTAGTTGCAACATTACATGTTAACAAAATTGACGTGTACCCACTAACGTATAAAAAATGTTCAACGGCCAAGGCACACAACATTAACTATAATAATAAAGAAATCGCAGTAAGGAACCTTAGACTTGGCACAACTATGTCTAGATTTCATTACTTTTTAGAGATAAACAAGCAGCTTCAACGAGACTTGGGTAGTTTTTGTACAGAATGTTTTTGATGGGATACAATTGAATAATTATGACTATTGGCAATACCTATGAATGATAAAAACGTCGAATGAGTAAAAATCTGAGTGGGGAAAAATGCGAATGGAACTAACGCTACGCGGAACTGACGAGTTTGGGGAAAAGATCTAATCTCTCTTTTTCAGTTCTCAAACATCATACAATTATAAGACTTACAGCGCCATCTTGCGTCAAAACGAAGGTAACAAGAAGCCATATAGAGCGACCTATCTACCTAACATTTTGCAACGATGTTTCGTTCGGCAGCTGAGCATGCAGTGATAGCAAAGTTGGACAGATGGCGTTTTTATCAAGATTAGAGTGGCCTGAACGCAAACAATTTAATACTCGACTCAGGTCCCATTGAATCATAAGTTAATCGAATTTAATCTTGGTATTCAATCTTCACTCTATGATTAGGTATAAATTTTATTCTTGTTTGTTGAAATGTATAAGTCTCAAACTGCAAAATAAACTGGTACTAGATCAGTTGATAAATATATTATTCTATGATAATATTTAACCGATGTAACAAACGTACGATCATTACCAACTCTATGAACTTTAAACTCCAAAAGTAAAAATACAGAGGGAAAAAACTGCGTTTATCCCATGAGATGATTTATTTCCTGTTACTTAATGATATGAGGAATTTTTAAAATCATAAATACTTAAGGTTATCACATAACGAGCTACTCTTAAATAAATAAAGATTCTTAAGAAATAAACTTTTAAATATAAACTATAAATAGAATACATTATCTACCTACGCCTGTAAAAACGTGTAGATTATTTTGTTCCTAATTCAGCTACATGCAAATCTTATTATAAATGATCACTTTAATGAGCTAGGTATTGCAACACATGAAGTATTTATTACCTAGACGTCCTAGACCGTCTAAGCACACTTAGCCAGACCTGGACATTATGTTTAGAGAAAAAAAATCAAAATGCATGTGGAATAAATAAATGATAGCAAATTCATGGTGAAATAAATGGTACACAACTATGACCGTCCATTCTATTGAGATTAGCTCGACATGTTTCGGGTCTATTTGTGATTCATCATCAAGAGTAACGCGCCACGGCGGCAGCGCATTTAGTAATACTATGATCCTGCGAGAGCTAATGTAAATACTATGAATTCATTCATTCAAAAACTTTCTTCAAACTCCACTTTAATTGTGACGTTCACACCAGTCATTTATTTCTACTATCTATTCATTTATTTATTCCACTTAGAATGAAACTCACTGTAATTTTATATATATTCGTGTAAGAAAAAAATCTACTCAAATGTAACGGTCCTAGGTCTGCTATATCTTAAAACTAACGTAAGTAAGTACAAAATGATAATTTAGATAATTCTACCGATAAAACAACTATTAGACCAATTTCATTAGGTACTTATTGAGCACTAAGCTTACTTATTATATTATGCGTATTGCAATAATTGGGCCAATTCAACTTTTTTCGTGTCATCATTTTGAAGAACGGATGTAATATAAGTCCTAAATTAATCTCAGTTAAGAGATGAAGGAACATAATAATGTAACAATCTTTAAAGTACCTACGGTGAACATCTGTCCTAGAAAATCATACTTTTACTGAGTGATACAAGAGATATAGCCCTGACAATGCACAACATGATCAAATTGTTGATTGACCCATTTACTGAGCAGGCAATGTTTTTATTCCACCTCCTAGTTTTAACTTGGTAACGTGGTTCTAAATAAAACTAAAAGCAATAAATATTGTTTGTGACTATGTTATCATTGTTTTGCTGTATTTGTTCACTATCTTCAATATAGTTAGAATTAAATAATCTCGCAGCCAGGAATGAAACATTTATCATTCAACAGATCTTAAGATAGTTGAAGAAAATTGTAGAAACCTCGTAATAACCTACACGAATTCGGAAAATTTGTTATCGTTTTGCACAAGAGCCACCGATTTATTCTATCACTGTAAGGAACTTCTTCTACACTTTTTTTATCTTCACGATTCTCGTTTCAGTTAGAATAAATTACCTCGATACTTTATTGAAAAGTGATGCACAAAGCATTAATGTGAGTATCATTTTCTTTTTCTTAATACTACCAATAGGCCAAATTATTGTTACAAGTCATATATTTTGCTACTGCTTTCTCTACTTGTCTATTTTAAGTTTGTATATGGCATTCAAAATAGACAAATGAGATTTACTTTTCATTAATTAAATAATGGATTGGGGCGTTGCTGGGATATTTTCACTAAGACTTAACTTATCATTTATAACTTAATAAAAATATTACAGCTACGAAAAACATGTTCATATTTTTTACTTAGACATTTGCCTTCGTTAAACATAGAGAAGTTTATAATCTTGCTATAATATGACCATTTTTTTATAGATCGTGCATTTTATCATAACATACATGTTCTATATTTTGGTAATTACAAAAAAGTCGTAACAGTAAAATGTACGGAGGAAATAGTAATGGAATGGAAATATTTAATAGATATAATTTTATATAATTTTTGTGGGAAGTAATAGACTCGCTCGCGAGTAGTGAGTAACGAGTCGAAAAAGCTGATATACAATTACACTTACAGTTGTCATTTCATTAATATCTAAAGAACTACACGGAAAAAAGATCCTAAATACATTTTTTTGACAATTCATCACGTTCACAAAATAGAACCAATTTCTCTAAATTAAAACGTTCTGCACACCTAACAGTACAAAAATTAAAATATAAATTAGGTATTATGCATTTCAATAAAAATGATTCATCTACCTAAAGTTACGGAATACATTGAAACACGATTCTAGGAAGAGTAAAAAAATATTAAAAGTATAGATATATCAATAGAAATAATTATTTGTTCGTTACTTACATTGTCTACATGACTAAAGTCCAACCGAAGACCAATACAAAAAATATACACAAATAGTAAAATCTCTAGCTTTCCTAAACTTGCCAAATATACACAGTGACTGCACAACCCAAGATTCAATCTATCGGTTTAGCACAGGGGTTCCCAACCTTTTTTTGGCCAGGGACCACTTTAATATTAGTCTTGTTGGCAGGGACTACAATGTAGCTATAGTAAAATTCACTTATTGTACGGATAATATATTGTCCACGGACCATTGGTTGGGAACCACTGGTTTAGCATATACACGGTTCGGCTTACTAGAGCTAGAGCTAAATCACCGATAAATTGAATATATGGACCTGCTATAAGAATACTTAATTATAGCCAAACTATTTTAGAAGGCATTACACAAATGCACGCGTGTAAGTAATACTGAAACTCTGAACAATGTAGACGCTGATGTAGCATCTTGAAAATACTACGGTATAAGATTAGATTTTTATAACTATTGGGGTTACATGACCCTTGACATTCTTAAACTATCAATACAAACGTATCTTTAAACCACTTACTTTTAATGTCAATGTTACCTAATGAGTACCAATTAATCCAATTATTCCTATTTTGAGTAATATTGCCAAAAGTTGTTCATTCAGTAAGTATTATAACGGTAATGAAGCACTTATAATGTTGGAGCAAGGAATGCCTTCGCATATTTACAAAATACAAACAATTTAGCTGTTCGTTATTGCTATAATATTATTGACAAACGTAATGCCTCTAGGGTAAGCCGCTTCATTACTGTCAACAATACAAAAATACTCCCACACTTCCTCAGGTTTCAATACAAAACTGAGCACAGCTCAATATCCAAATTTCCAAATACAATACCTTTGTCCTTTGTTACATAAAAGGTTTTTTAAGAGCCAAGCGTTCGACGCTTCATACGAAATGACCAATAGGAAAGACTCAGCGAATCACACCTCGATATGGTCGTCGTTTATTGGCGGATGCTTCAGTTTCTTGGGATTTAGTATGGCCATCTTCTGCGTGCGTGTGTGCCATACGTACACTTTGGTGCAGTTGTCAGCGAGCGGCTCGAGGTCTTTTACAGTTGCGAAGTACTTCAAAATCTCGCTTTCCTGAAAGGAACATTTGACTTTGTAAGTAAGTGTTCGTCAGTTTATGATTATGTATAAACATGCACTAGCCTTACAATCTTGCTTAGAACTGAAAACCAGAGATGTTACATTTTGTATCGAAGATCACAGACTGACAGGAAACTTGTAAAAATATATTATGTAGATTAAGTCTGGCAAATTAATTATGTCAACGAAAAACGGCAAGAACTTTGGAAAATCTTAGTATTGCAACACTAAAATGACAACGAAGACTACTTCTATTAACAAGCTTTAAACCATCCACACTTCATCCATCTTCAATTAGGAAGAAATACTGTACTAACGTACAAATATTAAAATAACTAAGTAAGAAATAAAATGTCTACCGCAACATTTTCCGTAGTAGCTAGTCTTCTTTAAAACAAATCACATTCTCATTTTTTATTTGCCAAACTCTACATACACTACACGTGGTCAGTACTCTAACGCGTGTTCGATTTGAGTATGAGGTAGTCGACGTCATTATATTATCATAGTTCCTAAATATTAATAGTTGTGGCGGGAACAGTAGGTACGCCTACGATAAACGTTGTCAAATCATCTATAACGTAACCGCAATAAGAATTATTTACCATTTCGTCAAATGCAAAAATAAAAACATTACAAACTTCTCAATAACCATGTCCCACAACTTTATTATTAACTTGAACTTAACGCGAAAATAATATTAGTAAACTAGTGGTAATGAAATTATTGAGTCTACGCATGTGGGTGTCCGATAAGAACCGTGGATCAAGCATACAGTTCCAATTTGTTCTTTACAAATCTCTAAACATATTTATAGTAATATTGCTACCGTCGCTGTGCAAATGTTTGATGGTTAAACAAATTGTAGTATATTTCAATGGAAGTTGGCAATCGTATACTTAACCAAATAAATGGTCGAAATAATTACAAAACCAAATAAATAGTTATGTAATGTTGCAATTTACAATAAGGCATGATAGGTAAGATTTGTTGATGATTCAGATTGGTCGCCGAGAAACCAGTTCACAATAAAATTGCCAAATTATATTAAAAGAGCTCACTCAGTCTACGGTCTACGCTTTCAAAGAAGTGAAGTTCCATCGATCTTGTTCAATTATAGTGGCCGGCAATAATCTTGACAAGAGATTAAGTTCGCGCTTCTCTTTTTCCAGGTGAAACCACTTAAAATCTAGCCTAGTTTACTGCCGACGACTATATTCGCTGAAAACGTTGTACTTCTTTATTATACCACATACCACATGCCGGTAAAAATTTATAATTGTTTAACCTCCCTTTCGCATGTCACGGAAAGTTACACTTGGGAGTAGTAATGTACTAATAATGAACACTAAAGCTGTATTACAGCTACGGTATGCGAATAGAAATATTGATTACTGTAACAAGTAGTTGCAGAACCAAGGTCGAAATAGCACTTAGCAATTTTAGGCTCATTATGCCAAGAAGTTGTAACGAAACTAAGTCGACAGAACGAAATTAACACAAAAGAGGAATTGAATTGTTTGGTTTTGTTTCTGAATTCTATTGTTTGTTATTTTTCTTTCTGTTTAATACGCTCTTAGGGTGACCGCACCAGTAATGGACATAGAACCAGTAATGGACAATGACTCTTATTTACTACCGACTAAGGAAAAGTCATTTGTTTTACAACAATCAATTCACAACTCTATAGTCTTTAAATTATGAATGAAGTGTCCATCACTGGTGCTTGTCAGCTTAAACCGTCCATAACTGGTGCCGTCACCCTACTTACATTTTTGGGCAGGAATTCAAAATTATTTCTAAAGCAGGCAGCTTGACAATTGCTGGAGTCTGATTATTTATTGAAATAACTTAATAGTCATTGGCAAATAAATAATTATTTTATCTGATTAGAAATTTTAAAATTTAGACAATTGACGACAACTATTCCCAAAAGTTGTTAATTTTAACACACTCTCAAGCTTCATCATCCAGCCTATATACGTCTGAGAGGTATGAGAGGGCTTGGGCTATAGTTCCCACGCGGGCCCAGTGCGCAAGGGAACTTCACACACAACGTTGAATTACTTCGTCGCTGTGTGCAGGTTTCCTCACGATGTTTTCCTTCACCGAATAGCTCGTGGTAAATATCAAATTCGATATCGCACATAAATTCCGAAAAATTCAGAGGTGCGAGCCCGGGGCTTGAACCCACGACCCTCTGCTTGAGAGGCCACAGGTCGAACCGCTTAGGCTACCACTCTCAAGCTTAATGGCTCCTAAATCAAATGTCTATGCTTATACTAGTCTCTGAGACAGTCGGCAACAAAGATCACAGTGAAAGTGTCAAAAAAATACATATACGATCTTATAGCCTCGATTATATAGTTCATGTTTACATATTGTTAGCATTGTGTCGATATCTTTATTACTGACAGTACTATCGACTATTCTAAACAAGCAACAAAGTCATGTCCGTAATACATCTCGGTACTCTCATGCAACCCGTATATTGTTATTAAAATATCAGCAAAGGATGTTGATACGTAGCATGTAGGATAAAAATCCCAAAGAGAAAGCAGATAACGCTCTGGCTCGCACCCGTATACAGACCGAACGAGTCATATCAACTGTATATTATCTGAAATTAAAATGCGACCTACATAGCAGAGATTGGATCATTTTGCAGATTGGGTATTTCGTTTAGTACTGAGACCTAAGAGCAAAATAAACGAGTGGTATTTTAAGCGCTGTGCGAATCTGTTGTTTAGGCGCGCTATTTTTAGTTAAGAGGAAGTTTGTTATATTAAAATGTAAAGGCTTTTAAGATTCGGCCAGGTTAACGAATTCTTATTCGATTACTGGAAACTGTAAGTCATGAGGAGTATAAAGAAAGAATAAAGAATAAAGTTGGAAAGAAATACTAATGTGAAAATAAGCCAAGTATATTTTGCGACTACATCAATCGTCACCAGGAAATAATATCAGACAGTACAGTTAGGACACGGATATCTTATCCCTACTAATATTGTTTAAGTGACTGCGAAAGTAACTGTCTGTTACACACTAGTTGTAGGCAACAGACTTTATAATAGTCAAGTTTGCAGAAATAAAACTGGCAGTGAAGAAAAACAAAACAAACTCGATCGGTCACCGACCTGAAATCCAGACTGGACCTTTCTAGAAAACTTTGCCTCCGGGTACTCCAAAAACAGTGTCGCGTTGATGGCGAAACCTGCCATGTCCAGGGGGAAGGGTCTGTAGGGCTTCCAAAGAGCGCTGAACCCTGAGACCTTCCCATCGGTGACTAGAGGCCTTTCCACTCGCATACCTCCAACTATGCCCACCGGCCACACACCGACCCTCTTCACTTTTCTCATCTGGAATGAAGATTTAGAACATTTTAGAGATGGTAACACTGGCTTGAGCGGGATGTGCTTGGATCCCATGGCAAAAATGGGGGAAAAAAATAGATGTTTTTGAGAATTAAAATTCTAAGGCATCTCAATACCAATTAGGTACCGTAGGAATAAATTGTTTCCAGTAATTTCTTTAAACATAATTTAATATTTTGTAAATATTATTTTTGTGCGACTGAAACATAAAATGGTTTTTTTATATATTTTATTCACGCAGAACGGGTTAAGTGATGTAATAACTTTCCCAGAATATTAAATAGCCATACCCATTATCTTTTTTACTTATTATGATTATGGCTATCAACCATTGACATGACAAAATTTCGAACATGTCTACTTTGCGTTACCTATTACCACGTCTCTCACGGCAAAGAGCAGTTCAAACAAATATAATAACGGTAGAATGGAGACGTAGTATGTATAAGTTTCCCTGCCAATAAGTGAAACAGCAATTTATAAAATACTGAACAGGCTTTTAGGTCTAAAGAACCTATATTTGTTAAAGATTCGTCATCTCTTTTGCTAAATAACGGTCAAGTCACGTTTTTGATTAATTTAAGCAAAGTGAATTTACTATTTCTCAGAGGCACAACACAAACGTGTGCTGATTGTCGATCATTGCCGACATGGAATAATATTGTTTGCTTAATTAATTAACCGACTTCAAAAAAAGGAGGAGGTTCTCAATTCGTCGGGATATTTTTTTTTAATTTTTTTTTTTATGTGTGTTCGCTGATTACTCGAAGACGCCTGGACCGATTTGGAAAATTCTTTTTTTGTTTGAAAGGGTATAGTTTCCAGGTGGTCCCATTGCCAGCATATCTTGATCTGATGATGGAATAAGAGGGAAATCGAGGGCAACCCTCAAATTTTATTGGCACAGGTAATGTTTTTAGTACATTTTTCAAAGCTACACCAGTATTTACGTCTGGCAGTAAAAAAATATGCCTGAGCTGATGATGGAAGGTCAACTCCTTAATGCTTAGGAGTTAAAGGATAATTCTTTCAATACTGAATGCACCTGCAGACTGGAAATTATAATTTCAGTAATTAGTGAGGCCTGCTGGTGATGGAAGGTCACCCTCATTATTAGACAAATGCTTTCAGTATAGCCCAAATTTGAAGTCGTTTTTTTTTGTTTAAAATTATTATTAAGTTAATTTGTAAAACAAAAACTCATAGTTACAGCTGTTATCTTTATAGTAAATATTATGTTAACATACATTATAATAATAAGCGTTTAAAATTAATGCTAATTACAATCACGCCCCGTTAACATTGCAAAATCAATAGTATAAATACTTGTACAATACTTTTTTCATAATTTAACTGACGAACTATACAGTTTTTGCAATCGCCTTGCCATTGTTTACGCTGTCACTCATTTGTTTAAGAATATTTCATGTATTAACATTAACATTCTGTTTACATTGACGCAAACAAAGCAAGAATGAAAATATCTCAGACATTTTTATAAGTAGCAAAGTAAACATAATGTGAATCAAAGTAAACGATGCGTGACTTTCTCTCGCAGTATGATATCGTCATAAACATAAGTAAAAGTAGTATCATATAATTGAAAAAGAGAAATCAAGGACGGCAGAAATCATGATCAAACAGACAACAGACTTTACTTGACTTCTTAATTTTTTCTTCGCAAACATTTGCTTAAGGCAACGGGAGAATTATAATGATAATTATTTTTTGTTACTAAGCATGCGAATTAAGACGCACTGTACTTATGTAACGGGAAAATACGTTTTAAATAATACACAATTTGTACTTACAGAAATCTGCAAAAAGAAAACAAAAACTAATTATTCTCGAACAATAAGAGTGTAGAAAAACAGGAGCTACAGTGTAGTTAGTATTGAAAAACATACATGCTACACAAAGGACAAGTTATTCATGTCACTTGCATCTTCTCATTCCATCCTGCCGGCTTAGCACAGAAAGGCGATACACTATACCTGTCACTGTCTAACAACAGACTTCTGAAAATGAAAGGTAGTCTAAACCGCGCACATGTTGTCTTGCGCATGCTGCTGTGCTAAGCCTACTGGTCGAACTCGGACCTCCAGCGTCAAATATCAATCATGATCAATGGTGAGCTGGGTATCAACGTAAATACTCGATGTGTACCAAAGCTCAATATATACTATGAAACAAAGTGCATAATATCCTTAGATATCCTATCTATGTTCAAAATCTACTTACTCATCAAATATAAAATTAAGGATCTAATATATAATACAAATAGAAAAACTATGTGACTTACTTCCTCGAATACTTTTAAAGAGTAAGTATTGTCATCGTCCATGAAGAAAACCACTCCTGGGTTGCCTTCGGGTGTCTGTAGATGCTTCCGAAGCCAGTCTAAAGCCAAGTTTCGTTGTTCCACTCCACTCGCCTGTAAATACACGGCAAATGTTAATAAAAAAAAAACAAAGACTTAACAGTGACATCTTGTGAGAAGACACACATAGCAGTTATTATTAACTGAAAAATAAACAGTCCCATAATTTAAATAGATACGTTATATTAAGGTTATGAGCCCGAAATGTTAAGTAACACTTAGATCAAGAAAGATTAAAGTAGGTAAAAACAACTTGATTAATCAAATACCTACTCTACTGATACTGATGTTAAATTCGAGTAGGGTCCTAAGCAGCTTTAAAACGGGAACGCGAAAACCCCTGGAGAATACGGAGCCACTCTGAAAGGAGGTTCCTCTATATTGAATACAATAGCATTTCAACAACCTACAAGACAAGATTATTATTTACTCTAGGGGCATGACAAAGATTCAATGTTTAATTCTTTAAAACTAATTTCAATATTTTTAAGAACGTTAGAGCATTACCATTCTTCATCTTCAGACTCATCTCTGATCAATTTTAAGAAGTTATTAAATCGAACCATCTGGTTACACTGAAATTGCTAAACGTGGCACTGGATTTTCGAATTCATGTGCTCTGCCTAGTGCCTACCCCTCTTGGGAATACAGGCGTGAGAATATGTATTAGATCGAACTATTTGCAATTTCCACTTGCGAGTCCTACGTCATTACCTACGTCATTCACAAAATGCAGTTAATAACAGAAAATCAGGGGAAATGTCATAACAAAACTCTTTTAAAGTGGTTCCAACGTACAAAGTTGGAGTATCATAATCGAAGTGTTTTTAGTGATGCTGAGAATTTTGCACTATAAAACCTGCAAGCAGAACCTTAGAACAGAATAAAGTCTGCGGTCAATAAAGAAATTCTGAAAAATGGGTGGAGAAAAGAATCAACGATCAACGCCCATTTGACAATTTTCTGAAGACATCACCTTTAACGGCTTTAACTAGACCGCCTTACCAACTTGTACCCATAATAAATTGAGAGTTAACACGTCGACAAAGATGCTTGAAGTATCTTGTATGAATCGTATCAGAAAAGACATCGGGTAGAGCCGATTGACTGCAGATAAGCAATCGCTGCTACTTAAAGCCATCTAGCTAAACTAGGACAATGGTATACGGGTAATGGTATAAAACACCTCGTTAACCAATAGCGTTCAGATGAGAAATAGCATACATTAGTTAGATGAATCAAGAAATACCAAATACAGTACTAGCAGTAGTATATAAAACACAAACAGATAAAACAAACTGATCACAATACAAAAAAATCTCAATGAATAGATTGTTGCAACAAATCAAACGATTGAAATGAGTTCGACATTCATATCGACAATCGGCGATAGTCCTAACTAGACATAAATAGCTATTAAACTCAGCCAAATGTCAACAACAAGATTTATTAAAGTTAATAGAAGTTAAATAATGCTCTCTTTATTTATCAAACCATTTCATCAATTTTTATGGTCATAATATGAAGAACTGTAGCATAGTAGACATTAGGGTCTCACCAAACCAGTCGACGCCTTTTCGGCAAAATGCGGGTAGAAAAAGCTTTATGTCAACGCAATAAGGGCGAACAAGACGTGAATTGGCTCGGCCATTCTCGGTCGAACGAGCCGAGCCGTTTGACGTCTTGTTCGCCCTTGTTGACATAACGCTTTTTCTACCCGCATTTTGCCGAAGAGGCGTTGACTAATGTGGGGAGACCCTTAGTCTTACATTATGAATGTATATGTATAAAAAAACCGACAACAAGAGCTACAGCAGTTACTCCTAACAATCTACACAAATGGTACAATTCTGTCTTAAAATAGACTTAGTATAATGTAACTCAAAGCTAAAATGGAAACATGTTTGTAAACATAGCAGCAAATTTCCATTCTGCTCTTAGTAGTGAGAAAATGACGCAAGTGTCGTTACATTGTATTATTTCCGTAAAGTAGTAGACATATGCCTTGAGATGTAGTAAGTTAAGT
This sequence comes from Adoxophyes honmai, assembly GCA_005406045.1. Taxonomy (NCBI): domain Eukaryota; kingdom Metazoa; phylum Arthropoda; class Insecta; order Lepidoptera; family Tortricidae; genus Adoxophyes; species Adoxophyes honmai. Next base: position 329,365 of record BHDV01003923.1, on the reverse strand, counting down.
ATGTATTGTTATTGTTATACTTATCAAAAAACTACTTTATATGCAGAGGCTCCTGTTTCTGTATTATCATTCACAATTTACAAAGGAATTTCAGTTTACTAATGAGGCAACAAAAGTAGGGCAAGATACTTTTATTTCTCAGTACACCTATCTATTTTGATAGTGAATTTTCACTCGCTAACTAGGTGTGTATTTAATCACAGACAATAATTTTAAGCAAGTAGATACTGAGTGAGTTTCAAAAAAATTGTACATAGTTAAGGGCTTTAATAAAAACAAAAGTTAATTGATTCTTTTGTGTAACGACAATTACCCATACATTTTGTATAGGTAATTTTCGTTACACAAAAGACGCGATCGTGATTTTGTTTTTATTAACCCTTAATTTAGGTACAATTTTTTTGAAACTCACTCTACTATCAATGCATTCCCCAAAACTGTACTCATTTAAAGTACATAAAAGTCAATTCACAAAACAAATTAATTAATTAATCAATCAATTCGTGTTAAACAAAAAATTTAGTCAAAATTTAGGTTAGTTAATTATATAAAAGCCAACATACACAATACCAACTGGTGTTGTAACTTTGCATCTTGAATAAACAAATATTCACATCCATAATCTGAAATTAGTTGGGGACTTCATTAATCAAGAGTTTAATACAGGGATCGTTACCGGTATTAATAAAAACTAAAATATCTCCTTTAATTCTGAATTTTAGCTGGGTATTCCTAGATAGTATTTAGGTAAGCCTGCGAAACTACGACATTGAATGAAAAAAATGCAATAATAATACAAAAACAACTGAGATACCGTAATTAAATATCGGTATAAATGTATGAAAATAATACCGGTATTCTATCCCTGGTTTAATATAAATATAAAGGCTAAAGCCTAGGTTGGTACCCCATTGCTAAGCAAAGGCCTCTGCCATGTTCCTTCTAATCCAGAGTGGTGTGGGATCATTCTCAGCGAATGTCAGAGTATAGCAACTAAGTAATAAAAATTATTGCATGGTATGCACATAACAAACTGAAAAATTGATGTGATTAAATTGGCTAGCTTGGTAGCCGGATCAACTACAAACCATGGAAATAATACCATAATTTACCTTTACTAATACCATCATGTATCAATAAATACTGTTACTATAGTATAGATATAGTATTATTAGTATAGAGACCTTTTATCAAAATTTGCCAGGCACATAATACACAATGCAGTGTCTGCTAAGGTGCATATATCCACAGCTGTTGTGGTGCAATGCTCCCAATGATATATGATGAATTGGCACAAACATGTTGAGATAATCTCAATATAAGATGTGAGACTGTGAGTGAATGTTTTATTTCACTATCAGGCACGCAATATTTCCATCTTTACAGAAAATGAGGGCATAGACAAGAAGCTCCTGTGTAACGAACAATGATTTAATATACAAACCAATGTTGATATTTTTATATATAAAGGATATTTGTATGTAGAGTTATAATAAGATGAGCTAGTTGAGCTACTTAATCTCAGCATTTCCCATTATTATACAGATTGCGCACACCACCAACAACACAAAATTGCCACTTTTGAATATCTGAAATATCTATTCTATTAATATATTAAGTGCAAGGTCAACTTTTTAAAAAGGAAGCATGCAATCAACATTTTACATTCCATTAATGAAAATGTATTTGTTGACTGCTATATTGGTATGTTCTAGCTAGACTAGACATTTGAGAATTTAACATACATATTCTCACGCTTGTATTTCTAAGAGGGGTAAGCAGGGCACATGAATTAAAAAATCCAGTGCCATGTTTAGCAATTTCCAGGTAAACAGATGGTTAAACATGAGAAATTAAATTAGTACATTTTTGACCTAGAGGTCTATAGGGTGACCGCACCAGTAATGGACATAGAACCAGTAATGGACAATGACTCTTATTTACTACCCACTAAGGAAAAGTCGTTTGTTTTACAACAATCAATTCACAACTCTATGGTCTTTAAATTATGAATGAAGTGTCCATCACTGGTGCTTGTCAGCTTAAACCGTCCATAACTGGTGCCGTCACCCTACTCCGTTTTTTTTGGGTTGAGAATTTCAACGGACACAATTTGAAATTATCTCTGGAATTCATTAGTAAAACTGGAAATGATTTATGCAAATACACTTCATATTGTTTGTTATAATGTTCTTAAATCAAACATCATCATAATTTGCGCCAATATCTTGGGATTACTCATAAATGTGTAAGGATTTGACAGTTAAAAGTATCAACCCAAAATAAACAGAGTATAAGTAGTTATAAACTATACATATAGCTGTATCTAAAAAATAGTTGCTGTGTATCTTTTTTTTGAAAACTTGGAAATTTTGTAATAAATAAAAAATAAAAAATTGTTCTCCTTTTACATACAATTATAAAGCAGGTATGCATTTATCTGTACATCTAGCTAAATTTGTTTCAGAACTAAGTTTAAAAACCGATATGAATCTGAAGTATCATTCAAGAATGAATTTGAAGTATCATTCAAGAATAATAAAAAAATGTTATTAATTTAACTTTTTAACAGCTTTTTTAACTTTTTGATAAATAAAGCCTACTATTTGTTGGACGACTATATCCATGATAGTTTAAAAGCATTTTGAATTATGGGTTAATTTAGTGCATGACTGAGTTTACTTTGTATACCCTTGGTCGCAACATAGTGATACAAGTCTATGACCATTCTATTTAAACTATGTTTGACATATAAATTATTTAACTAGATTTTGTTTGATTTCATTAGTTCATAGAAATTTTATCAGGCTTCAGTTGGAAGTTAACAGAGATGTGCAAGAACTTACCGTGGAATGTTTAGCTTTGTTCGTCTTAACATTGAGATGTGTGTATTTTAGAGTTGACTCCTTAAGCAAGTTTTCAACAAGCTTGGTTTTTGTCTCCGAGTCCTCAATAACAATCCAGTGGAAATTCTTCACTAACATCAGAGTCTGCGATAACCTGTTTGTGGAAAAAAAAATTAAGTAGAAAAGTTACAAATGTTTTACGAAACTCATAAGGTTCAATTTTTGACAATTTATATGACCGTTTTGTTAGTAACATAGACCAGAACTAATTAAAGATAACTATGATGCACATGTAGGTACACCTTCTAGCATAAATTATTAACTAAACAAATGTAACTTATCATAATAAAGTTCTTCAAATCTAGTTATGAATGAAGTTACATTGTAATTGTTTTAATTATTTTCACCATCACGACTACTTTGAGATACATGCATACCCATAAGATAAATTAGTAAAAATTTTGCTGCAAAATTTAATAAATAATCTCCCTATCTAACAACACAATAATAATTTTGTCAAAAAACTATGCTTAACTATCTATGAATCATCATCAGTCACAATTTTAAGTGATTTTGTGAGCTCAAAACTAATTTAGTAACTTAAATTAGGACATATACTTAAATGAAATATCAATAAACTGCATACAAGATTAGTTTTTAGTAAATCTCCTATAGTATTTGTCTCAAATAATTAACTTGAGTGAGGATGATAATTTGATAAACCAATAATTTAACCTTTTATTAATAGTCAATGTTAATCCATTGCCAAGTGCGTTGGCCAAATAAACACGGTAGTTAACTTCTAATCAAGGGCAAGTGCAACACGAGATCCGAAGGTAACTAGGTGAACACTGACCACTTACCTCGTTAGATCAGCTTTCTGCGCCAGCCTTGCGTATGTGGGAGTTATCCCATAAATTGTGGGCAAATAAGTCACCACTTCCTGGTGAAACTGGCACTGGAACGCGGGCTTACTATTAAATAAAAATAATACTACGAAAACCAACATCCCGATCGCTAAGTATTGCTTCTTGATGATTTTCAAGTTAACAAAATGCATTTTACTATCACGAAATACGGATAGATCACCACCGCGGCCGCACTGTTCGGCTTTTTACGCTAACTAATGCTATATTATGATTTCCGCATAGTAAACGATGCCGATGAAAATCACTATCGTACTGCAGACAGTGCAGACGCGGTGCAAAATAGTTTACTGTCAAAATCGAAACGTCATTGCGTCACGTCAACGCTAAATGTCAAAAGAAGGGTTACCAGCGTAAGAAACTAAATCAACTCCCACTACAAAAACAGCTAGAAACATGCGTCCATTACTCAGTAGCATAACAGTGTTATGAGGTAGGCAGAGCATACAAAACGGTACATAGTTAAAACCGTGACTATTTAACGTTCCACAGGCACTTCTAGCATAATTATTTGTAGGTTTTAAGTTAATAGAATCAACAGACAAGAATGCCCCTGCCCACACACACGATTGACCGTGTGATGTGTGAAATAGTCATGATCATAGTTTGTCCATGTCACATTTCATGTGCTCTACCTCTGCTTATACCCCAATTGGGATCACAACTAATCACAAGTGTGCTTGTATGTCTTTGTGTATTTTAGATTCTGGACTAGTATGGTTTTTGGCTTATTACCAAGTTTTATAAGCCATATTCCTGTGCGAAGCCGTGTGCCTCTGTCTTTTGTAGAAGTTCAAGTTATTCAAGTAGGTATTTTATGTGATTGGAAATAAGTTTCTATTGGCTTGGAGTTTTTAAAACGAAGAGATGTATGTGCGTTTACTTGTTTATTGCGGTTGAATTGTAAACTTTTCTAATATAGTAATAATTTAAAATTATTATTTAATTAATTACTGAATTTTTTTTAAAGTTATTTTTACGATTTTTTTTAAAGATGTAAGTAAATTTTTTGAGCTAGTTTTCTTAAAAGATTAAAAATGTACATAAAGTGCACTTGTTCCTATCAAAACATTTCACTTACTTTTTACTTCACTTGCTCGAAATAAGAGTTACTATAGAAATATTATTTACCCGATTTCGTGGGAGAGGGAGACAATCGAAAGTGGTAATATTTTTACAAACCGCTGTCCGAATTGTAGTGTGGTATTTGATAGGGAAATTTATCATGATAAGCGAGAAAATTAAATTTATCAAAAAAACCCACACAGGCAGTAATTTATAATTTTTTTACCAATAATAGCTGCATACTGTGCTAAAATAATGTGATGTAACAAATTTATCTAAACTTGTGGCATGACCTAATTTGACAAAGTTTCTATGAGAGGTTTGAAATATTTTTTTTAGGTAAGTACTAGGTACCTAACGGAATTCCTGAGCGTATCTATCCAGTTAACTACAATCATTAATTCCGAAGAAGGGCAGAACATTAATAGTGATATTTTATGGCGGAAAATAGCGTTATAATATCGACGGTGAAGTACCAAGAACTCCTAACTACGAAAACCTAATTTTACAGGAGTTGAAAAAAACGTCTCATAGTTTAGCAAAAATACAGTGCCGTGACTTAGTTGGTATTGTCATTTTATTATTATACAGCTAAATAACAAGTGTATTAAACTAGTGTCTTCAGCAATGATGCCATATCAAATTTCGAGCGTGACCATTATAAAAATCTCAAATTCGCCAAAATGTTAGTTAGGAGGTCTTGGTACTTCACCGTCGATATGCGAATCCCTCGCAGACAAAGCCGCGGGGGTAAAGGGCTAGTTTCAGAATAAACCACACGTCCCTTGATCTTGTCAATGCTCATTGAACGTGTTCAGCGAATTGTTTGTTGAAGTAGGACTAACAAGCTAAGTGGACCATTTGCTCCAAAGACTTACTTAGTAACGTTATCGACAAGACAATACCTATTGCCGACTTATAACAAGTATTTCGCGAGTCAAGTCGCGCGCGAGATAGTCTTAGATAAGTTTTCCCGGTCATTGCATAATTACATACATACATCATACATAAATCATCACGCCAGTATTCTTAAACGGAGTAGGCAGAGCACACGAAACGCTCCATAGACAAAACCGTGAATATTTCACGTTTTGTGGCCACTTCAAGCATATTTTTTTAGGTACCGAGTTGGCAGGTATAATAGTGACAGGTTGCCAGCCCGTCGCCTAAAATATAACTTAACCTATTTCCTTAGTCACCTCATACGACATCCACGGAAGAAATGGAGAGGTTTTGATTGCGTAAGTAATAAAATCAATAATCCAACCTTTATACGGCGCCCCTGCAGGGCACAGGCCTCCGTTCAGGATAAGAGGCTATAGTTCCCACGCGGCCCAGTTGGGAACCTCAGACACAACATTGAATTACTTACTTCACTTCATGTGTATAGGTTTCGTCACGATATTTTCATTCACCGAATAGCTCGTGGTATATTTGATCAGTTTCGCACAAAAAATTCCGAAAAATTCAGAGGTTGAGCCCGGGGTTTGAACTCACGACTCTCTGCATGAGAGGCCACAGGTCAAACCGCTATGCTACCACGGCGGTCCAACTAGAAATAATAGTACCAGAGCCCACGACCAACATTTTTGTCTCATAGCAATACGGCCAAAACCGCATCAAATCGATAGATACGATTATCCTGAACTCGAAAATACTAATATCAGACATTTTCCGCGTAGCGTCTGATCTGACCGAATTTTCAAAATTGTCAAAGAATTTTACCGAACTGCATTATAGCAATATGTCTGATTTGCTGACTGTAGTTGAATGATAGTTCTGAGATACCGGAAACATATTTTTCAGACGTTAGTGGTGTAGCGCAAAGTCGTAAAATCACTTTTTTAAACAATTTAAAAATGAGACAAAAAAAATGTCTCGTAGCAATACGTCTGAAAACCTTTTTTATTAGTAAATTTTGGTTATTTGATGCGAACAAAACAATTTTCAGACGGAAATGTGAACGCATTAAATTTTGAGACCGTTTTGAAAATGTTAACAAATTTTACCGATCGGTATCATAGCAATATGTCTGAAAATTGTTGGACATGATAAAATAAGTTGTCCACATGTGCAAAAAATTTATATCAGACAAATTAAGTGTAGCACCTTCTCTATCAGACAACTTTTCGATACTCAGATATCATTTAAAGATTGTATTGAGGCATCTTGAATTTTCTGTTACAAACCAATGAATACGTTGCGATCCTGAATTTATTAGATGATAATTATCAAAGAATTCACCCGAAACCGTAATATTTGAAGTTCAAGGATTGAAATAAATCGCACAAAAGGAAACTGTTATTGGGAGTATAAGCTACACTTTAAGTGTCTGAAAACAGGTTTTTGGTAATCCTGGCAGCAATACGAAAAGTTAAAAAATAATAATATCCGTATTGCTATGATACAGGTCGGCTAAATTTTTTGACCTTTTCAAAAATGCGCTCAGGCTATATGCTACGCGCAAAATGTCTGAAAACAAACTTTTTCGTAATACAATTATAAAATCTATGTACATTTTCACTATCAGACGTATTGCTGTAATACCGACTGCCTTTTTTTAGGGTTCCGTACCCAAAGGGTAAAAACGGGACCCTATTTCTGAGACTTCGCTGTCTGTCTGTCTGTCTGTCCGTCCGTCCGTCTGTCTGTCACCAGGCTGTATCTCACGAACCGTGAGAGCTAGAGAGTTGAAATTTTCACAGATGATGTATTTCTGTTGCCGCTATAACAACAAATACTAAAATTAAAATAATTATAATAATTAAGGGGGGCTCCCATACAAAAAACGTGTTTTTTTTTGCTATTTTGGATCTATTTAAATAACCGTAACAGGTAAATACTTGAAATGCTCACAGAATATTTGATTAAATACTTACTTTAAAAGGAAATAATTAAAATAAAATAAAATTAGTATTTAAGGGGGGCTCCCATACAAAAAACGTGTTTTTTTTTCTATTTTGGATCTATTTAAATAACTGTAACAGGTTAATACTTGAAATGCTCACAGAATTTTTAGTTAAATATCTTCTTTAAAAATAAATAATTGAATAAAAATGAAATTAGTATTTAAGGGGGGCTCCCATACAAAAATTCTGATTCTTTGCAGTTTTTGGTACGGAACCCTTCGTGCCCGAGTCCGACTCGTACTTGGCAGGTTTTTTTTGAAACAGCAGAAATGGCCTCCCATACAGTTGCTACACTTTCGATCGTTACTACACACCTAGTCAGGTTCAGAATCATACAATCTAACGATTTTATAGGGTTGCCGTATTGCTATGAGACATGGTTTTGGTCGTGGGCTCTGGTACTATAACAGAAAATGATAGTGCTAGGCGACGCACAAGTTGCCGTGCCGTGCTATACAGATGATTTTAAGATTGGGTGACGTAAGAGGTATTTGGGAAAGGGTTAATGTATTGTGGGGGATGGGCCAGTAACTTGTCACTGCAATATCACGTTGAAAACAAGATAAGCAGCGTTCCCATACAAACTGATGCGTATGAACATAAACGAGACTATTATAGCCTCCTGACGACCGGCGTTAAATTATGTGCAGTTCAAAATTGACTCTTAATGTCAATAGACAAAGTTACAAATGACTTTTAATTTACGTACTATTTATAGCACGCAGGTCGTCAGGTGGATAGAGAGTGTTTTGATCGTAGTGACGACACTTGGCGTACTGGACTTTTAATTGAGGTTCTAGGGCAGCTATACGCAACCTGCGGCCCGCGGGCTGCATTTGGCCCGCCGGGCCTTTATCAGTAGCCCGTTCGCTGTAAGAGACGTTGTTAAGTATTTTGAATGTACCCATTCGCGACGCGTCGGCGAAATAGTGCATGCGCCAAATGAAAACCCTGATTTAGAAAAACATTATTATTTACCCCTAAATTATTTTGCTTGCGGCCCGCGATATCATGACTTAAACGTGTGTGTGTAGCCCGTATAAAAAAAAGTTGAGTGCCACTGTTCTAGGGCCTACCCACAGCAACCCGGTCACCATTTTGGCCAGCGTATGATAATTGATTAATAATGTAATTGTAATTGTTCTGACATTGTTTTATCGTTTTTATTTATATTTGCTTATTTTTACTGATTATTTTAATTTTAACCCTTAATTTGGCAGCATTAAGAACAAAACTTGCGTTCAAGCCTCATTGCCCCGTTGACATCCTACAAAAAATAATTGTAAAAAAAATAGAAAAAGATAGTCTCGTGGTATGTATGTATGGCACACCGAACACTGCCAAATTAAGGGTTAATTACTTGACTTTAATTAACAAATAATTATATTCGATTAATTATAAAATGACATGTAATAATTAAAATATTACCAATAAATGAGTATGAGTATGAGTACTACTGTAAGGTCCAGTGCCCCATCCATTGCCCCATTCCACCCGGGAGTTCGAGAAGAAATTCAGCTCTTCGTCGATGAAACTTGATAAGGCGACTAAGGAAATAGCTTGGGAATGCGTTAAGCAACAGGCTAGCTACCTGTCACTATTATACTACCTCTTCCATTTGTTTTCAAACCTAAAGTTATGCTAGAAGTGGCTGCGGAGCGGAGTCATAATAATGGTTTTGTCTATGTCACGTTTCGTGCGCTCTGGCTACCCCATTTGGGAACATAGGCGTGATAGTATGATTGTATGTATGTCTAAAATGAAAATGCTATGAGGTTAATAGTTTTCGTGCTTATAAAATTGTACTTCAGCAAATTTTGTAATGGCTTTCTGTAATGGCGATTCAAGTTTACAAAAGGCAAGTCCGTACACTTACCTACCGATGACTTAATTACAAACGCGAAGCTGTAATTAGCGCGTCGGTATTCAACCTCCAAGATAAATACGACAAATTGCAAGGAAAAGTATCCATTTAATGTCTACTATCTTGTTTCCATCAACGAGCGAAGACTTTAAAAACAACCAAGTTTTTTAAGGTTTTTCTGTTAAGTTTCTTGAAGGTTTCGTGTACTTGGTGAGGTAGTAGGCAGAGGACACGAGACGCTACATAGACAAAACTATGACTATGGCACGTTTTATGGCCACTTCTAGCTTATTTTTAGGTTTTAAGTTGGCTGGTATAACAGTGACAGGTTGCAAATTGTCGCCTAAAATACCTTAACCTACTTCCTAGGTCGCCTCTTACAATTTCCACTGAAAAAATGGAGAGGCGTTATTTTAAACTCGTCACAGTTTCCTAATTACGTCTTAACAAATTGCAGTCTGAACTTTTATAGTGCCATCCTAATTAAATACCGCTTGATAGATATAGATAGAAGTTGTGAAAAATGTAAAACAAGTTATTTGAGTAGAAATATTTTGCACGTTAAAGTACATAACTACATAAGTCTTATTTCAATACCCAAGTTGTTGTTATAGAAACTCCTTCACAGTATGCAAGTTCTCCATTCGAGTGTTGCTAGTTACTGCTCTAATGCAATTTCACTGAAGTGTTTCGTGGAACGGTGCGTATTTTCTTAGAATAAAGTATTAACGGGGTACAAGCTTTGTTAGTTTGTGAACAGCATTAAAAAGCTCTAAATATACTTGGCGTAAGAGCTTTTACATTTTATTAATTTATTGAAGGTATCGTCACGGATTTGTTTTATGCGTGTAGCGGCTTAACGCCACCTATCGTTGAATAGTTGAACTTCTTCTACAAACGTCATCTCGTCACGTGGCGTCATTGATCTACTACTACTACGTATAGATTTGACATCGCCTCACCACGTAATGTCCCACTCAAGTGCGGCCAATTGGCCGCACTGCATTCGCACTGCCAATAGTCGCTCGCCGGCTCTCGAGTTGTGAACGAGTCGTGTTGAAAGACATTTAAAATGCCCTCATGCGTATTAAAAGGTTGCACAAGTAATTCCACCAATACTGCGAAGTGCGAAAGAGTAACTTTCCATCGCTGAGTAACTAAATTATCACTTTAAACAATTTTTAAACATTATTTCGATGAAAATATTTACTTGACGCCATGTTGCGTCATTTGTCATAGACTAAAAATATAAGATAGGACATTCCGTGTATAGATAGGGTAGTAAGTGACGGCCACATGTATTTGAATTTTTATAACTTTTATAAGATAAAAACATATATTATGTGTTTATAAACAAAAAATCTGGCCAAGTGCGAGTCGGACTCGCGCATGAAAGCGATAATAAAAAGTTGAACTTTATTCCATAGTATCTCAGCGTTGGTTTATCTGATAGAAAAGTTTACTTGACGTTTTATGCTTATTTACCCAATTAAATAGGCGGAATATTCGATTGATACGCGACCGAATGAATCTCAGCAACAAAGTGTCGCGTCTACATGACGGCGACGTTGCATCTAATCTATGACTCGTTAGCCACGCCCCACGCTCCCCGCGCTGTCGGGTTTGCCCCACAGACTTTGTTCGCGTTGTCACTTCTATTACCTATACTTCAATGCGTGGCGTTAAAGAAATTTCGACGTTCAGTTGCATAAATACTTTAAATACAACTTCCAACTTTCTCTTTGTGGGCTTCGGACCCCAGGTTGTTATTTGTTGTTATAATAATGTTCAGGTCTTTCATTTATGATTTTAGTTTCAGATTCAAGATAGAAAAAGAGTTTGGGTTATACCTTACTAAAGGTATGTTGGACGCCTTGAATGAATAGTAATAGGTAGGTATAGTTTCATTTGTAATAAGCATCTCCGCAAAACTTACAACTACGGCTAATTACCTTACGGCTTACGAAACCAAAATGTCTTTCGCTATTAGCCTCATCTCAAAGCTCAAAGTCGCTCAGCGAGCAATGGAGATGGCTATGCTTAGGGTGTCTCTGCCTGATTGAATCAGAAATGAGGAGATCCCTACTAGACAAACTAAAGTCACCGATGTAGTTCACAGCGCACTAAGAGGAACTACACGATGGGGTCGAAAAGTGCTCGAGTGGATACTACGGAACAGCAAGCGCAGCGTAGGACGTCCACCTACAAAATATTCAGACGACCTTATAAAGGTTGCCACTGTTGCCAGAAGACGTTGGATGTAGGTCGCTTCCAACAGGTGGGTAATAAAATAATGGAAGTTTAAGCTAAAGGGAGGCCTATGTTTAGCATTGGACTTCCTATGGCTGAAATAATGATAATGATGATAATTTGTAATAAGACCATATTTAATTTATTTAGTCTCCAGCCTACAAAAACTACCTCAATCCTTTCTCAGCGCTACGCTCCCCATTCATAACCCAACTGCGTGTTCGTGTCTCCGTGGTGTTTAAAAAAAGGCTAAAAATATAAATTAAAATAAAGTATTCGACTGACGCCGTGTGGTGGCGGGTTTAGAAAAGCATCTTTCCATTGATTCCGTGAATGCCGTAAGGGAAATAGGTTAAGGTTATAGGCAACAAGCTAGCAACCTTAAAACTTCCGAGTATTAAGCGATGGCCGACCTTTACCCCTACTCAATACTCAGATACTCAGAGCCTAATTCGTTTATTACCTTATTTTTTAACCGACTTCAAAAAAAGGAGGAAGTTCTCAATTCGACCTATTTTTTTTTCTACGGCACGAAACTAGGATCTGATGATGGAATCTTGGAGAAATCGAGGGAACTCTTTAAATTTTATATGGAGATGTACGGCGTTTTCGGTAATTTGTTGATGAAGTCAAGATTTTACATTCAGTAAACAGAATACTTTCAAAATATTGCTAATTTGAAGTCGGTTTTTTTTTGTTTAAAATTATTAATTATTTTAGGTTTTTTTTTGGTCTGTCAATACCTGTCATTATTTTGCCTTTTTAATCAATGTTTCAACTTAAAATCATGCTAAAAGTTGTTGCGAAGCGTGATTTCGTCATAGTTTTAACTATGTGACGTGTAGTGTGCTCTGACTATTCTACTTCGGAATACAAACTCGATGTACGTACGTATTTTTTTGACAACCGTATTGATCATTTTGTATCAGGGATCGAATACCGGTATTATTTTCATACATTTATACCGGTATTTAATTTCGGTATATCAGTTGTTTTTGTATATTATTGCATTTTTTTTCATTTAATGTCGTACTTTTGTAGGCTTACCTAAATACTATCTAGGAATACTAAGAGATATTTTAGTTTATAGTAATACCGGTAACGATCCCTGTTTTGTATATCGACTCTCATGCATGAAACCTTTCATCAATGAAAAAGATACCCAAAAACATAACAGTGCGTAGAAATTTAATATGTCGGCACGCTAATAGGTACATGTTATAATTGCACTCAAGTGTACTTGGTATTAAATCACGTAGGCGCGCCTACGCTGTTCTCGTACTTATTTTAAGCACTAGAGTTTTTATTGAAAGTGAATTGTTAAAGCTAATTCTGGGAACAACCTTAAAGGAAAATGTCGCGTAATATAACCCAGAGGAATATTCAGGCGATAGTTAATGGAGTTTCATTAAACTTCTAGTTAATCTCCAGTCAAAGACTTAATTTATTTACATTAGTCTTGTTACTTTCGTAATAAACATGGTAGTCATTTTTCGCAGCTTTTTTGAGAGTAAATTCAAACTAAGTAGAGAATTAGGATAATTTTACACGAAACAATAATTGTCACGTTATCTTATAAAATACGGATAACTCACGTTATAAATCGAGTTTAGCTATTAGTCCGAAACATGTCGAGCTAAACTCGATTTATAACGTGAGTTATCCGTATTTTATAAGATGAGTGAGTCTCACGGGAGTTTAATGTTAAATTGTCACGTTACCGATGGTATTAACTGAATTTTTTTTTTTTAACGCCTGTCGGTGTTGTGTCCTATGTGGTTTGAGTAAGAAGTAAGTTAGGGTATGGTTTAGGTGATCGGCTAGCAACCTATCACTGTCATACCTCTGAACTAAAAATCTGAAAAATGGCTTAAAAGTGGTTATGAAATGTGGAATAGTCATGGCTTTAATCATGTGGCGTTTCGTGTTCTCTGCCTATTCCTTTTGAGAAAAGAGCAGTGTGTAAACAATGCGCCAGCAAACTTCTTTTCATAAATAATGATTGTATGATAAATGATAATTATAAAACGCCCACTTACTAATGCATGGAAATAGCAAAATGGTTACGAATAAAAGTAAGTTCAGATAATGAACCCTGTAATTAGGTAAGTTTCCCGAAAAATATTCCCGAGTGTTTAATTTTCGATCACTTGTACGGTACTTACGTATTTATTTATCTTAAAAATAATAATAATGTAAAATGTCCTCGTAAAAAAATAGAAAAGCTGGCAACCCTATTACAAACCATGTTATGACCACATACATAGTATTGCTTCGTCATTCGATAACAATTTACCCAGTTTACAGTTAGCCAGCGTAGAGCGTCTACGAAATTCGTAGCTGTCCGTAGCAGCCGCGCTCGTAGGCCGTAGCGCTTTGAAGTTGCAATATGCAAGTTATCAAAGCCTGAATAGTGGTGCTAACCGTGGTAATTAAAAAATTTACTCAATTAATAAACTAATCAAGAATAAATTACTTCTAAGAGTGTGATTTAATAGAGGTCATCAAGAAATTAAAATTAAAATTAACTTCACCTCCACGCAAATGCGCATCTAAGTCGTCGAGTTGCGGAAACCAGCCAATCCAACAATTAACAATTTACAAAATCTAATTAAAACAGATACCAAACACTGATCAAAAGCAAATGTAACAATATTCAAAAATACGAAACTCAATACGTCAATTTTAACCCGGTGACAAATGACGCGTCCCTGAGGCTAAATAATCCAATTTATCACTTTTTACATCCAAGATTTATTATTAGGCCGGAGGTAATACGCGTGAAATATCTGTACTATACTTCTAAAGTATATGTACGCTGCATGCATAATGATCACTAATTAGTCTTACCATATTTAATGAAGCAGATAAAGCCCTGCGTTGACTGACAGGTACGCAATAAGGTAATTAACCCGCGCTAAACAAGCCAATTTAATATAAAATCATCTGCTCCTCCGGCATGTGAACTATGTGAGAAATTCGGGACGGCGCAAACAGAATAAATACACAGACAGCGGGTAAGGTATGCGAAACTTTCGCTCAAGCACTCCACAAGTGCGAGGCGCGCCGACCTTTTTAGCTGAAGAACAATCGCTGCGAAGTATAAATGGGTACGCTGCAGCGCGAACAAAGGGCGTACAACGTACATGCGTCTGTTAATGTAGCTCGCTAGTTTACGTAGCTACAGCGGCTTCATTGTAAGAGCGGTATAGATAGGGCCGAGGCTGGGCTCGGCCCGGGCTCACCTGTGCGCCAGACCCGTCCGCGTCACGGCGCACACACGCGCGGCACACGCACAGTGAAGGCTGTACACCCACACACACAGTGAAGGCTGTAGGCACACAGGCGCACTCGCGAGCGGGACGCCAGCCGGGACATTGGCGGGCGAGTGTTCCCGCCGCGAGGACTTGCGAGCCGCCCGCGCTGCTTGCGTCCGCAAACCACTTGTTGAATCTCCAATACGTTCCATTTTCAAACGCTCGAGTCACGCGCGCACTGCCATTCGCGTCAACCATTTTTTCCGTTACTCCTTTGTTTTTTATATGCGACCTCCAAGGTTCCAGCTGTGATGCTTCGCTCCTCACCAGTCTTGCTGTTCAGTCACTACCTCCTAAATACGCTTGCTTTTGTCTTCCTATCGGTGTTGTTGTTGTTACGAACGATTGTCGCAGAGTCGCTCCCTTTTAAAGTATTCAAAAATAACTTGTTGTAACTTTTGAAATATTTAAAACTGTTAACGAATACTCGTATCTGTGTTACCTGTTGACTACTTCTTTAGATGTATCCAATTCTTGATCAAATAACGTTTTGCGTCGCTGTAAATTAAAATGAAAACTCTTTGAGATGTGGAGCGCCGTCGGCTGCAGGTGAGTTTAGTTTTAAAAATGTACATTTTTTTTAAATTATATTTGGAAAAAAAAAACGCAACTGCTAACAATGGTGAAATATCGATTATTTTTTAAACAGTAAATCGCAAAAGCCCTAATCACTTCAGCTATTGGCCGTATTCTAATATCTTTAGCACTCTCCTGAGATCTAAGGGCAAAGTTTGTAATTTGTTTCTTAGCTCTCGAAATACCACTAGAACTCTAAAATTATATCGGGGCGGGAAGGAGCCGCTTAAAATTTGAAGAACAGACATACAAACATTTTTTTTATTACCTATTAAAAAAAGAAGAAAAACGAAAAACGAGACAAAGAAGAAGGAAATACAGACAGGTTACAAAAATATAAAAAGGCGACTTAATCTCTAAAACAAAGGAACAAACGATGCGTACAAAGAAGCATTAAAAGTAGCTTAAATAAAACTATTTCTGGCCGTTCCCTTTTCACTTTCACTTCGCGTTGACTATGATAAACATTTGAAAGTAATTGACATTCGAAAATTAAAAATATGAGCCGACTACGATTTTTTAGGCACTTTACAGCATGATAATGATACTTCACTGCAATCACTTCAGCTCATAAACGAAGATTTCACTATAGAGTTGATGATACAAAATAAAGTATTGAAAATTTTACTTTACAACTACCTGAATGAAATCAGTAATTTTTACGTTCATTAATTAAAATAAGCTAGAAAGTCAACGCCCACACAATTTGATTCATGTTTTCACCCGTTTTTGTTTCCTGATTAGTAAAAAATAGGCTAGGCTGCAAAAAAAATGTTAAGCCTGTCAGTCACATAAAAATAATTTGCATGTTTTTTACAAAAATATAGTTAAAGTACCATTACGAATAAGCCACTTCGGCCGGATCTTTGCAGTATCCAACTCGACTTGCCTTAATAGGCATTAGACACTAGCCATGGGCATTATTGTTGTTTGTAAATTTCTATTAAATCTTCCAACGGTAAACATTATGATTATTTCATAAGACAGTGATAACTTAGTCTGCGTATGGTCACTACAATATTTTGACACCTTGGACAATAATAATTATAATTGACGGCCGAATAGCCCAGCGGTTAGAGAACCTGACTGTGAAGCTTAACCCTTAGGTGCATGATTTAATTTTTTTTACGAAAAAAATATATGTGGTTGGGAAATATGGGTGAATGCCAGGAAAAATAGTAAAAAAAATCGTAATCATTTTTTTAAATATTTTTTTTTACGAAAACACTTTGTATCATTTTTGATACTCCATGGAGCAAGCACTAAAAAAATATGTTCTAAAATAATTAGTCAATAAAATATAAACTTCAAAAATAGAATTTTAACAATCGCAAAACATTAGCTATAAATGAAATTCATGTTTTTGTGTGTTTATGGGTATATACGGATCTTGTGAACTCGTCTATGGCCTGTTCTCGTTTAATAAAAGTTAAACCAGGTTTTTCTATAAAATTTAATTCTTCTGCTATACTTGTAGGTTCTTCTGATGTCTCTTCTTCCTCGAGAATTGTTTGCAGGTCTTCGAGTGATTAAGAAAACTCCAGATCATCTTCTTCGGACTCGGCATTGTATTCCGATATTTTTCCACCTTCTAACTGAATCAACAGTGCTTCTACGTCCTTTTCTAAGACAAACCCTATGTGGTGATGTTGGGCATGTAAATAAGCTTTTATTAACATGCCCACACTACTTGATAAATAATGGTAAAGTATAAAAAACTCAAAAAGTTCTGTAAACCATGCTAGTAGAAAAAGTAAGCGTAGTGCATGGAGTATCATTATTGATACTACAAAAAAAGTCGTCATCGCATGGAGTATCATTTTCGATACCAACTGGAAACTCAAAAAACTATTGTATTAACACAAATCTCACAAAAACTTCTATAATCCCCGACAAATAGAAATACTAACCTTTCTTATACATATTTTTCCGATTGGAAATATCTCATGATCCGCCAGATAATAAAAAATGAAAACTTGCAATTTCACCTTTTGCAAAAAGTAGCCGCACAATTCAAACTTTTGACACTTAGTATAAAAATGGCTGTACTAGGATTGACAGTTCTTTTTTTTCTTTGAAGTATTTGAGCAAAGGTAACAAAATACTGGTATTAGAAGGTGGCGAGAAAGAATAAAAATATTTTAGAGTGGTGAAAAGACATGGTATCATTTTTGATACCGTATGCACCTAAGAGTTAAGGTCCCGGGTTCGATTCCCGGTCGCGGCAGATGTTTGTATGATGAATACGAATGTTTGCTTTCGAGTCTTGGATGTTTATCTATTTAAGTATGTTTATCCGTCGTCTAGTACCCATAACACAGGCATTAAATTGCCTACTTTGGGACTAGATGATTGGTGTAAAAACTGTCCAGTGAAAAAAAAAAAAAAAACTTTGTTCCTTTAGCTTCAGTGCATTGCCTCTTCAAGGAGTTTACACTGAACACCTTTTGAATTTCTCAGACAAAAAAAAATGGTACATAAACCTCATCAACTCAGCATCAACGAGAAATAACGACGTTTTATGTTTAAAACAGCATCATCAACATCATTAATCTATCATTTTAAAACTGCATTGTCATGCCAGATCAAGCTTTCGCAGTCGCCTGTATCACTCGCGAGGGCTGCGTTCTGCGAACCCAAGTAAAAAAAGGTATGAGTTTAATTATTTTACTATGAATGAGTTCACGTGTGTCGATTTGCTGTCTAAGTTTCAGCAAATAAATTGAATTACAGTTTTGTCAATGACAATAGAACTAACCATGATTATGAAATAAATGACTTTGTGATTTATTATCTGATAAAAAAAATACAATTTTAAAATATTGAAATTTGAACCAAAATTTCACGGGTTTTTGAAAGTTTTCATATCGATTAGGTAATTTTTGTTACGGTTACTTCAATCACATTAAAAACATTGGCGTGTTCAATATTATAACAACAAAGGTCTGAACACTTCGGTTTCGTAAACTTTGTCACATGACGCGGATTGATGGTCCAAGTTTGAGGTTCGTATTAAGTAATAAGTACTTACTTTAATACTTTAATGCTCTTTATAAATATATACCTAAATGGTAACAAGACAAGGCACGGAATACTGCACAATTCGTACATATCGACATTTAATTCCTTTTTCATCACACTTGCTCGTCAGTGGTGTTATTACAAGCGCGTATCCTATAGGAGAAAGGCCTAAATAGTAACCGCGGGAGTTATCTTTACACCCCAAGGGAGTTATAGCTTTAATTTTAAATTTGAAAAAGTTTGTAGTATAGGTACGTTAGTCAGACAAAGGAGGTTGCAAGTTTAAAAATAAAAAATCAACTATTAAAACTTAAGTATAGTCCAATTTTTAAATTTAAAATTATATTAATGCATGAAAGTTTATAAATTTAATACTTTGGATGTATGTCTTCAACGCGTTTTTCAATACGATTTTTTTTGTATTTTTTTTAACCTTATTGGCAGAATCGGGCTATATGACCATTCGGGTTCTATACGAAACATAGTTCTTGTCTATGGTGTATGATTAAAAAAACTGACAATAGACCTAAACGCACAGACAG
>BHDV01003923.1:294391-307258 GCA_005406045.1 Adoxophyes honmai | reverse complement strand
TCGATAACCGATCGATAGATGATAGATCGATGGCGCCGTGTGTCGTTTGAAACGAGAAGTTTTCTTATAGTTGTGCTTTATACCTCAATATAACCGAGTTCCACGCGGGCGGAGCCGCGGGCGGAAAGCTAGTATAGTCATAAGCCCTAAATCCTAGGTAATAAAAAATATCTTTCAGAGCATAAAATTCGGATAAATCATCGGTGCAAAAAGCATATCTCGATAACCTTATCGACTTGTTGGGACTACACCCGGCTTCAATCATTCCGCTGGTGATCAGGCTTCGACAGTAACGTACCTATATTTATCCTGTGTTTTCTTCGTTTAATAGGGATCACAAAAGAAAGTAAGTCGAAATTTAATTTAATAAAATATACCTATGGGAGCTTGTCATAGCTTCGTACTGGTACACTTTTTTTTAATAAAGGATGGCTATTGAAATCGATGCCTTAATTTTAGAGTTGAACATTGAAAAATTCAAAAACACAGATCGTTACTCATTGTACGGAATTTGCAACTTTGCAACTTGTAACTCAATTATGTTTTTTTATTATTTGACATTAAAATTAAGTTATCACTATTATCTAACTATTATCCTTAATTTAAAGACTAACCGCAAACATAATTACTATAAATATTTATATTCCTATGGATATACCTAATAAAACATGCTGTCTTTGTCGTGATTGCATAAAAATCACGTTGAAAGTTTACTTTTATTATTATGAATAACTAGCTTTCCGCCCGCGGCTTCGCCCGCGTGGAACTCGGTTATACTGCGGTATAAAGCACAACTATAAGAAAACTTCTCGTTTCAAACGACACACAGCGCCATCGATCTATCATCGATTGATATCGATCTATCAAGCAAACTATATTTTTGTTTTCCCTCGAGAACATCATTTCTTTCCGAGATAAAAAGTACCCTATTATTTAATCCGGACTTCTATCTTTATGTCTGCAAAATTTCAAAGCAATCGGTTCAGTAGTTACGGCGTGAAAGCGGAACAAACAAACAAACTCACTTTCTGACTTATAATATTAGTAAGGATTACTTAGTTAATGCCATAAAATAACAATACTCTTAGCCCCAGAATAGGTACCACTTTTATCTAATCATAATTACAATAACAAGGTAGGTACAATCAAGATGTTTCTTCGGTTAACGATGAGTCACAGATTTCTTCGTTATGTACTTAGAGAAACTATAATTTGAAATAACGATAGTTTTAATAGGAATTACTTGCAACTACATACCTATTTCTCTAAGTAATTTAGAAAGAATTTCGAACACGTTCAAGAATCAGGTAACTATTAGGGTTATAGGTTCTACCTACCTACTGGAGGGGGAAGCTTGATAAACATTAACGTAAACAAAGTAATGATAAACCGGCTAATTGTGTGTCCAACTCTCGCACAAAGTTCCGTACCATTACTTGTATATGTAGGTTATTGAGCAAAAATACACTATCAGGGATAAAGGGACAAACTTAACAAAAAACCCCGAACCCCAGCCGCATGAATAAAATAAGTTTGTAGTAGATTTTTTGTGACGAAAATACATATTTAAGTACGTTTTTCGGATTTTTTCATTAACTTGCGCTACAAATAATTTTACAGAAGACATTTCTTATCCTTTGGGTAGGGAGCCCTAATTTAGGGCCCCTAAAAATTCTAATTTAAATTAATCAAAAATATATTTCAGGATGGGGCTCTGTTTCTCATGCTGTGGACCTCCTGGTGGTCCAGGAGGGCCGGGCGGCCCACCGCCTCACGGGCCGCCCCACCATGGACCCCCACACCACGGACCCCCACACCACGGCCCTGGGCCGGGAGGGCCCGGCGGACCCGGGGGTCCAGGTGGTTGGAGATAGAAAGACAGGCCTCACGCGAATAAACTAAATCGCTTCGAATGAAAAACTCTTGTGAAAAGTTCTTTTGTAGAGTGCTTAAGTATTCTACTTTTCGTTGTGTCGTGTTGTGATTTATATATTAACTCATAAAATTTGTTGTGTTATATGTTCGAAATAAATACTTTTTGTACAATTTTCTATGTACCTATAAAACACTATGGTTTAAATATTGAAATTTTAAGACCTGCGTTTTTAAGGCATCGTCCCAAGAATACAAAGGGGCCGCGGCGGCTGCTGCTGTCAAACGCGCACTGCGCTCCACCGCTCTATTCGTGCGAACAAAACATAAGGCGCAACGCAGACGACAGACTTTTTGTGCGATCGAGTCTGCGTGAATTGTATGCATTGTACGCCGGACTTGTTGCGTGTCGTGTGCGTTACTCCATATAATTCCATAGGTTCTATTTTTACAGAGTAAAAAGTCTGTCGCAGATAGTCTGTGTTAGCCCAAGCCCTCTCGTACTGAGAGGAGGCCTGTGCCCTGCAGTGGGACGTATATAGGCTGCTGATGATGATGATGATGATGATGAGATAGTCTGTCGTCTGCGCAGGGCCAAAGAGAGTCTAATGTCTATACAGGGTGGCCGGAAATTGACCGTAAATATTTTTACCAGTGGTCGGGTATACGCGTCTGAAAACCACTGTAAAGAATCCTGATAATTTTCAGTATTGACCTTGTAGGAGAGAAATATTTCACCGCTTTTCAGATCATTGCGCCTAGTGTTTTACTGAACTTACAACCCGTACACAAAGTTCTGTTAGTCGACGCGTACGCACTTGCAATTCGACAATTGCGTTCGACGTTGCGATGCTACGCGGTTGACTAAGAAAAGAGCCGGAATATACAATACTGTGCAATATTTTTAACCACGTACCTATATCCGAACACTGGTTAAAAATTTTGTGGTCAATTGCGGCCACCCTGTATAGACACTAGACACTCTTATATGTTCTCTGTTCAGCTGTTCTATGTCCAGTGGCCCGACAGCAGCAGTTGACAGATGAAAATTTGTGTATTAAATAGACATGTCTACTAATAAATTATTTCGACCAATTAAGGTCGAAAAAATAAAAAAAATAAACAAATTATAATAGATCAGCAACAACGTTACTAAAACATAAGAAACCCTACTCTAGTCTCCTAACCTCCTCTTAAGCTTACAGTCCCGACTGTATTAAATGTCAATACCTATCTGGAAAACACTGACTGATATTTGTCCATTGTCCATCGTTAATAATGAGCTTTACAGGTTCTTCTGCTAAAAATTCTACTTTTCCACGTGCAAACCAATATTAGCAAGCATAAAGTTAAATCGCAAGGCGAAGCATAAATTAATAGGTATTATTACACGTAATAACATTAATTCGTGTAGCTAAATCAAATGCAAATTAGGATTTTTAAATATTAACACGACAAGTAAGAAAATTGCTAATTATTTTATTTGGCAGAAACATGGAATTATATAAGTTCCTAGATGGAACAAAATCACAAATTCACCCGTTTTCGACTAAATGCTATTTCTTTTTCACAATAGCCCTATAATAAAGTAAAATATTCAATAACTATAGTATAGGTACACAGTGGTTGGAACATTTAATTTTGTTCTTAACAACCATGTCATCGATTTAACACAGATACATTTAATAATATAATCCACGAACATATATTATTATAGTACACCACGTCTAAATTTCAGGCTAGCAACCTGTCACTATTAAATACCACTTTTAGCTAAATTTTAGGTTGGAACATTGATGACAGCGGCGCGGTATAATGGTGAGTGGTTTATAGCCTATCGCCTAAATAAGGCATACCTTAATCTATTTCCTTCGTCGCCTCTTACGAAATCCTTGGAGGAAATGTTAAGGTATAGCCTGACAAAACTGGTCGATACATTATAATAACAGGAAAAACTGCATCAGATAAGTACCTAAGTAGATAAAGTTTTCTCGAAACTAAAACATTCCAAAGAAATATAATACCTAGAACCCTAATTTAAGTCAATGTCTTGCTAAAAATGTAAAGGCGATACGGATAATATTTAAAATTTCCGATATTTTTCCCTGGTCTTCCCGTTTGGAGTGCTGGTTGGATTCCCCTTAAGTGACCGGGCATTAAGGTTCCCTACTTTTAGAGACGAAGATCTCACGAATTGGAGGGGAAGACAAACGTCAGGGACGGTACACCCTAGGCAACACAACGAGAGACGAAAATCTGACGAATTGACGGAGAAGAGCAACGTCCGGGACGGTACACCCTAGGCAGCAACACGACTTGAGAGGTGGGGGTGGCCAGTTTATCCAAGCCAGTGACACCAAGGTCGACCAGCCAGCCTTTTCAGGGCTCTCAGTGGGAGGGGCGAACAACCGGGTACTGCCTTCGGGTGGAAAAGAGGAAGGTGAGCCTGGGAAAGTGAGGATTCAAGCTTGACGACTGGATCGTGGTCTCCGGAGCGTACCTGCCCCAGTACGCTGCCTCGTTATCTTTCTGCTTCCAGAGATAAACCGACAGCGGTGAGCTCGTTCCCTTTATCACTAGCGGGGGTGGGTGGAGAATCCCGAACCAGCATTACACGGTGAAACCATGCAGGGGCTCCTCTCCTTAGTGGGCGGATGTGACGTATCCGAAAAGGTTCCCGAACCATCCACGCAAATAAATTATCTCTTTTTCTCGGTCTCAATAATTTAGTTTCCTCTCTGCCTCTCAAAGGTTGGCTGTAAGAGATCCCTAAAGGAATAAGTCCGCCTTTGTACTTCGCCGTTTCATTTGTATATAATTTTGTTTTTTTGTGATTTTTTCTTTTGTACAATAAAGTGTTTACTTACTTAATAGCCATTACGAAGTTCGTTTGGTTTTTAGAGCATTATGTCCACCTTCTGTGGGAGAGCCCCTAACACCCTCTTGGTGCCTTGAATTGGGGGATGCATAAGGCGCATTTCCCACACTAGATTGTACTGTTGTAAATTACTGCATTATATGCGTTACTGAATACTTTCTACTTTCTGTAAAGAGACCATCTGACTTGTATCCCCTCCTATCGTGTTCTGATAGGATAACATATAGATTGTATCCTTACTAAATGTAGGTAATTGATTAGAAAAGTTGTTTGCGAGAAGGACAGAATATTAATATGTTATGTTGATGATCTTATAGTAATCTGTTGTATTAGATAACTATTAAAAATGAGATTTAAAGTTGTTACTTTCATGTCACCACGTCTAAGAGGCGTGGTTATTTTTTTCTCGAACGCCTGAATCCGACTGTCACTGGACGTTGGAACACATACCAAATATGGTCACGTAGGTATAATCATATGACTCAATTCAAGCTAAATAGTCATTAACACTGATACAGCTCAGTATGAATTATTTCCCTGAAAATATAAGGTATCTTCATCTACAAACCTATGTGTCATGATACTGCAGGAGTTTTATCGATAAATTGCGATACGGCCAACGTTTACATAAGTATACTGTATATCTTATCACTACATAACAGGCATCAATTTGGTTAGAATTGAAATACAATAGCTAGCATTTTAGTAATTTGCTGTCACTCAAGGAGAAAATACGTAAGTTCATGTTTTTGTTACTTATTTTAACTTCGAAAAAGTTTAGAATTAATTTGTTGGGCATTATGTTTTTTTGAGCAAGTAAGAAGTCTAAAATGTATGATTATTCTAAGTTCGTGAGTATCTTACTTTTAAATTTAATGAACAAGAAAATAAAAATAAATTATTTGACAATGGTGTCCCAAATTCCCGAATACAATTTATCTTTGAGCATAACTGATAACAGCTTATCAGCAAAGTATAGATTTGCATAGAAGAAAAATAAAAACTTAATATATGCCTCCTACTTGTCGCTTATAATAGTTATAATCATGATCAAATATAAGGGTTGGTTATTACTTAGTTTCCCAAGACATAACATTTTCTTACTGACTGGTCGGAAATAAGTAGGTTTTACATTTTAGCTGTGACTGTAGTTTATTTGCAACAGCAACTTATCACTGACCTATATTTCCTTCAATCATGTAACATGTTAAGGTGCTGACATTTGTGAATTCACATGAAATGAGCATTCGTGTGAATGAATGTTCACGTCGGCGGCATGAAACGTGGCAAGATTTTGAGGTTGGTGTGGTGTGGTGGGAGGGGGGAGGGGGGTTAGTTAGAGCTCATAAAATAGAATTGCTAATATTCACTGTTCCATTATAAGTAAAAGGTCAATGTGTCAGAAATTAACAGTTTACCTATAGGCGATTGAAGAATTACCTTTTCTCTTGTTTATTTATGTAACTCAGTATTATTTAGTCGTAGACAAAATATTCAACTAAGAAGGTTCGAGATCTCAAGAAGGTTCTCATTTCAAAACGTTATAGAAAACCTTTCGACAGGCTTCTTTTTTCTCTGTCTCCAACCCCTATTTCTTGCAGTTAGCAGAATGGGTGGCTGCAGTAGTTGCTGTGAAGATGATGGCGGTGGTGTCAACGTTGTGGACGGCCCACCGATGCACGACATGGGAGGTCCCCCCCAGATGATGGACGATGGTGGTGGCGTGATGGTCGTCGACAGTCCGCCTGGCCCGATGGGAAGATAGAACCGCTGATGAACTTTTGTTGCCCTAGTACAGCTGCCATCAGATAACATTAACCACCTGAGACCCAAGTTAATTAAAGCGATAAAAATGTAATTCGATCTCGCTCAACGAATTAAAAAATATTTTTCGATAATTGTTGTTACCAAGTAGGCCACCAAGACTTACAAGGATAGGATTATAAATAAGCTGTAGTGGTGGAAGCATAGATCTATTGCAAAGATCTATCGCAATATTCGACTGGACACAGAGGAAAAACATTTTACGGTTGTGTTAACGTTGTGGCAAAAACGACCGTTCGTGTAAATCTGGCAGCCTACGTGCCTTTGCCTCTCTTTTGTTTTTTACCTGAACGACAATGGTAAAAGGCATAATGACAATATAGAAGAAATGTCTTGTTTGTGGATACGGATATTGTTTTTGAAACGAATCATATCTGTTCCCTTCGGCTCTCTGGTTAGAAGGGGGTTTGATAACTTACTTTGTGTATTAAATTATTGAGTTTCTGTGCTAGGGTTAAATACTATTAGGACTATGACTGCTGCCTACGATTTTGATGTAACTAACGGAAAAAGTTTTTAATTTAATAAAATATTTTTAATATTTGGTCTACTACTTCATTAGTCTAATTAAATTAATGAAATTGTTCTACCCTTTTTTATTGTTAATCTCCGCTACTTATCCTATTGCCCTGGTTATGTTTCTATGCCTACCCCTCTTAGGAATACAGGCGTGAGAATATGTATGTATGTATGTTTCTATGCCTCAAAACACCAACAACAACATCGAATGAAAGTTTTCTAAAAGAGTCATACACAAAAATTTGTTCGCGTTTTTAATGTAGACAGAATTCCAGCTAAAATCTGGGGGCACGGCCGTGCCCACCAAGTCGAGCAAAAAAGCGTCACGGCCGTACCATCCTTTTCTCGAAGCAATTCAGACCATTTTCGACCCCCTGTAACTTCGTTGTGGATAAAACTAGAAGACTGAAATTTTCAGTAACTATGCAGGCATTGTAAAGACACGTATATTTCAAATTTCATTCAATTTAAACCAGTATTTTAAGAATTGTAACGGGTCAAATTTCTTAATTTTGTCACTCACTGACTGACTGACCGATCATCAAAAGTCTAAGGCACTTCTAGCAGACCTAGAAGCTTCAAATTTGGAATATAAGTAGTGTTTGGTGTATGAATCAAGGAAAAACTAAAAAATGTTGAAAAAAAAATTGTTTCCATTTTTGTGGTTACAAAATACAAAAAGAAATGAGATCCCATCAAAAACAATACTTGTCAAAAAAAACCAAGTCTCGCAAGTCAGTTGTTCTGCGCTAAAAAGTTGTGAGATCCATGTAATACCAAGTCGGTATAACATGGTATAAATAAATATATCGAGACTTGGCCATCGCACTAAATAATTTAATTTACACGTGTTTTCAGGCGGTTGAATTTACACGTGTTTTCAGGCGGTGGCC
Source organism: Adoxophyes honmai (assembly GCA_005406045.1). Classification (NCBI taxonomy): domain Eukaryota; kingdom Metazoa; phylum Arthropoda; class Insecta; order Lepidoptera; family Tortricidae; genus Adoxophyes; species Adoxophyes honmai. The sequence goes on along the minus strand of BHDV01003923.1, from coordinate 299,272 downwards.
AAGTCTCGATATATTTATTTATACCATGTTATACCGACTTGGTATTACATGGATCTCACAACTTTTTAGCGCAGAACAACTGAGTTGCGAGACTTGGTTTTTTTTGACAAGTATTGTTTTTGATGGGATATGTATTTATTAGATATGGATATGTATTTTGTTTACCCGTGTGGTGCCGGGTTAGAATAGCACCTCCCCCTTTCTTCCCGTGGGTGTCGTAAGAGTCGACTCTGGGAAAGGGTTAGTGTATTGTGGGCGATGGGCTAGCAACCTGTCACCGCAATATCACGTTTAATCATCTGGTTACCCTGAATTTGCTAGACGTGGCACTGGATTAAATTTTTGAATCCATGTGCTCTGCCTACCCCTCATGGGAATACAGGCGTGAGTATATGTATGTAATGTATGTATGTATGTATTTGTAGCCAATAATTATCGTAGGAAAGAATGGCTATGTAGAAGCAAACTTACCTCATAGTAGGTATTTATTACTGTCATAAAAAATCTCTCCCGCTCTAATCAAGCGTGAAAGTAAGATACGACAAATACTCGCTAAGTATGCTAAGGCCCCAAAAGTATCTAGGATATATCCTTAGCAAAGATTTGGCTTTTTTGTTTCTTTTTAAGTTTTTGATTATCACCCAAAAAAGTGAATGTTGCGACTGTAAATACACATACATACATCACGCCTGGGATTGGGACCTTTGTCGCTGTATGCAAGATCACGGTGTTCACGGTGCCGCTGTATGCAAGATATCATTCATCGAATAGCTCGTGGTTAAATTAAAATCAAATTTGATTTCGCTCATAAAATCTAAATTATCGCGGCATAGGGCGGGTTCAGACTAGCGTTTTATACGCGCGTACAAGCTCGTTTTTGAAAGCGTGTGTACGTCCCGCACAGGTTCGGTTTTGTTTCCTTCGAGTATTGATGCGCATATATCGCAGTATTATTATGACTTTTAAATTAAATTGAAAATTTACCTAACCCGCCAATCTACTACTAAAATGCAGTTCGTACAGTATTTTCAGTGGAGGCTTGTATGTAGGTAGCTCTACTATCAAGAAATTGTACTTACTTACTCACCATTGCTCGTAAATTTTTAAAGGGAAATGACGTCCCAAAACTAAGCATCAATTGGCATATCATATCATGATACTATAGATGACGCGGCGAGACATGATCCCTAGGACACTGACAGTAATTTCCACGATACAACCTTGTAGCGGCGTCACCGTTACATTAAAATCGAACTGTAGGCCTCTAAAAATTACGTTTATTAATTTTAGGTAGATATATGCCATTACAATGATATTTCGATGGAATTACATATAACAATTCTTAACATTTACAAGAAATTATCTCAACTAAAATTTAAGTATACGTCTTGCAAAAGTTACTTCGTTTGGAAGACATCGACTAATGTGGAAGAATATCGATAAACGAATGTATCGACATTATCGATAGTGGAAAAGAAGGTACAGAATACATTAATGTAGTTCGCTTTTTAATCAATTAAGGTATCTGCGATAATGAAATAAAGAAGATGGTTTTTTTATACTTTACATTCGTCGCGCGTGACGTAATAATAATATTATTATAGGTGCTGAATGTTAAAAAAGTACATTAAATTAATGGTAAAAAATTATGATGATAAAATTAAATGGGTGCATCTTTATTTAAAAAAAATTAGGTTTTTTAGGTTTTAGTCTATGCCAAAAAACTTAGATAATTTCAACAACAACATAACAAAACTCTTTGTCTATAAAAAAGTTAAGATGCATCGACATGACATGCCTCGTCACTAACTGTCATAGGGATCATGTCGCGTCGTTTTAGGAATAGGTAGTTGTTGCTCGCGACATCTCGCCATTTCCATATATCATGTATGAAAAAACAAAAAGACAAAAAGACAAAACTTCTTAAAAATTTAGAATCGCGATTATTCGAGCGTTCCGACTTTTTAATTATCCGGAAACTTCTTGTGTAAAAACGGCCAAATTTTCTGATAACAAACAGGAACTAGGTACATATAATATATAAATAATATAAATAATCGGAAACGGTATCAAAACCTGCAACCAATTCATAGCAAATGAGAAGGTTGAAACGCATGAATCGTGAATCACACATAATGTGTTCTGTTCTGTTACTGATTCAAAGCACAAACTCGTAGATATGTCGAAGGCGGATTGTATAATCCGCCGTTTTACATAACGCCTAGCCGTTTTGCAAAACAGCGCCGTTTTGTAATGCGGCGGCTCAATGTTTAGCCGGATTGAATGCGGCTGAACGAAAAACCGCCGGAATGAATTCGGCGCTAAACGTTATTCATTACGGCTAGGCATAATGTAATACGGCGAGAGATTAGCCGCCACTTTGTCGTTTTTAGTTAAAATTTTTAACACTCGTGGCGCTGCCTAACATAAACAGTAGAGGATTTAGAGATTAAAATAGGTTAGGTTAGGTTAGATTACATTAGATTACATTAGATTAGGTTAGGTTAGGTTAGTTTATTTTATTTATATTTATTTTATTTAGCATTCTTTGTTTTGTAAGTATTGTTACCCTACAATTTTAGTAGTAGTACGATGCGGCTAAACGTGGGCCGCCTTTTTGAAGAACGTTTCGCAACTACAATCCGGCTGAACGTTGAGCCGCCGTTTTACAAAACGGCGCTGTTTTGCAAAACGGCTAGGCGTTATGTAAAACGGCGGATTATACAATCCGCCTGCGACATATACACCCAGACACTTTTCACCTCCAAATAATGATTATCGACATGATAATAAAAAGATTTTTTATTGTGTTTTTTTCTTTGCAAGTACAGTACAAATGTGTAGCAGGTACATATTTCCTAACAGGCAGTAGGATGTTGAATTTTAATACGTTTTTAAATTTGGTTATTCTCAGCCTTTGGGATAATTTTCCTAGTATTTTGGTCGTAGTATATTTATCGCCAAGTCGAGGTGTTCAGTTTGCACAGGACTTCATATTGCTTATATCTATGCTCGCTGCCCCCGAAGGATATGTAAGCGCACCCATGGCTGGGATGGACCTGAAATATAATAACAGTTTGTATATTATTACAGAGGCAGGTAATAGTAATTTACATGGTGTCCCTAAGACTAATACGCGTTTTTAAACTGCCAAAATTTCGAAAAACTAAATTTTCACCAGTTTTATATATTGCTTAATCTGACTGTTTATTAAGTAGTCGTTCTATCTCCTTTTCTCGTTTTGGTTTTGGATTAACGGATAATGGTTGCTAACCTGTCGTCTAAAACATACCTAAACCTATTTCCTTAGTCGTCTCTTACGACATCCATGGAAGAAATGGAGGGTGTTAATCTATCCCGACACCACACGGCAATTGTTCCATTCAAAATTGTGATTGTTACCCTATAAGACTTTGACTTATAAACAAATTGTTATTTGACATCCATTGACAGACAAGATAACGACAGTTTTCCAAAAAATGAAAATACAAAGTGGCCACACCCACCTTAAAGTTAAGGGGATGGGGTAAACTTCGTACGTATTCAGATTTATTTTTAGTTCCAGTTCCAGAAAAATGCGGTCCTACGGATCAGGAGCGACATCATCCTTGACATCTTGTAATTGTAGGACGAGCTGGTTACCGCAACTCGACGTCTTAGGTGCGCCTTTTTTGCGTGGTGTCCTTGACATCTTACCTTTCCAGGAGTGATGGACTTCAGATGCCTAACCCGGCAAACGTAGAGAGGCTCAGCGCTGTGCGAGTTGCCGGCGATGATGGCACCCGGGGGCACCTCGCCGTTGCTGGCCGGCACCCAGTGGACCAAGTGCTCGGGCACGCATAGAAGCTGCGGAGAGTAGAACACTTATGCAATGTTATGGTTTAACAAAGATTTTCTTACTAATCTCGTACGCATGAAGCATAAAAATTTTAGGCTAAAATGATTATCTTGTCAAAGTTAACATAATAAAAAACATACAAGCAAATACACAATCACACATCGTGTCTGAGGTTATGTTTAATAACTACAAAATCAACATACATACATACATCACGCCTGTTCCCAAATGGGGTAGGCAGAACATACGAAACGTTATACATAATATATAGTCCAAACTATGGCTAAGTATTTCACGATTCTCAGCCACTTCTAGCATAATTTTAGGTTCAAAGCAATAAGGAACAGAGGTAAAATAGTGACAGGTTGCTAGCCTGTCCCTTAAATCATACCTAAACCTACTTCCTTAGTCGCCTCGTAGGACATTCACGGAAGAAATGGAGAAGTGTTATTCTATCCCGACACCGTACAGGAATATTTTCGTTTAGTAGAATTAACCAACAACTCCTACCTCAAAGTTGTGCACCGGTACTTCTTTGCCGGCATGCGGCACGTACGCCGACCGGTGCTTGATGGCCAGCTTGCCGGGTATGAACTCGCCGCTGTGGTGGGCCCTGATGACGCAGAGCGGGCTGCCGTCCCAGCCCTCCTTGCCAGCAACCAGTGCCCGGTGGGCGAGAGACTGAGCCGTGAGGCCTGTCGCGGAAACCCAGTCTACTGGATCTGGAATTGGAAATTTTGCTTGGTCAATAGGTGTTGGTGAAAAGACTATGGTTTTCGTATCGTTTGAATACAAATTAGGAGAGTAAAATCATCAGATAATAATGAAATGGATTTCTTAGCCTCGAGGTGCTTTGCCACTCGAAGTGCTGGCTGGCAAAGTCGCGTGAAAATTAAGAAGCTTTTACTCAGCTGTGCGTGGTTGTGGGCTGCCTTGATTGATTGATGTGCAAAAGGTTAATTAGATCCCATCAAAAACATTCTGTAAAAAATCTACCCAAGTCTCGTTGAAGCTGCTTGTTTATCTCTAAAAAGTAATGAAAT
>BHDV01003923.1:257207-291997 GCA_005406045.1 Adoxophyes honmai | reverse complement strand
ACAGACTTGAAATTTTGGATTTTAAGTATGTGGTTATAGCTCACTAGATGACGAAAATTTCAGCGTCCTAGTATTATCCAGAGGCTCTCAAATAGGGGCCTGAAAATGCCGCGAAATGGTTCCAGTAAAGGATGGTACGGCAGTGCTTGCTTTGCGCTCGACTTGGTGGGGGCACTGCCGTGCCCCCCGATTTGATTTTGTTCAACATACATCATTCTCGTCTTCCCATCACTTTTCGCAGCTACTACTAGCATATTTTTAGATTCTAAGTTAATAGGTACAATAGTGACAGGATGCTAGTCTGTCGCCTAAAATATACCTACGTAAACCTTCATCCTTAGACGTCTCTTACGATATCCAAGGAAGAAATACAAGCATCTTCTTATTATAGTGCAACTTCAGCACTGAAGGTTGGCAGTCAGCTCTTTAAATCGCATAACGAGTCTGAACAACTCTTCCACGGTCTTTGTGCCTGTCCACTCCTTGATATTCCGGAGCCATGACAACTTATGTCTCCCGACCTTGCGTTTCCCGACTATTTTCCCCATCATATTTAATTGTTCTTAAAAGATGATACTGTTGGTTTCGGAGATAGACGGAAGACATGGAGAGGTGTTATTCTAAACACGGCTTAAATTTTTGTGTTATGGGGTTTTGTTCAAATAGGTACCATAGTTGGCTGGAGGCGGGGCAGGCGCAGGCGCCGGCTGTGGTATGTAGCTAGGTTGCGGGTACACTGGCTGCGGCGGGGGGTACACTGGCATCATCACGGGTGCAGGGACGTATGCGTACCCCGGTGCGGGGGGGTGCGGGTGCGGGTGCGGGGGGTAGCCCGGCTGGTAGGGGGGAGGAGCGCCCCATGGATCTGGAAGTAAGAGATACAGCAAATGCATTTTAGTGGTATGCTTGTGTGATACGTGCAGTTCTAATTGGCAAATATCGCTTGATTACAAACTTAAGCAAACGACTAATTTGACCTTAGAAGACAAGGCACAAGTGTATGAAGCTACTTTTACTTTTATGGGAACTTGTTCATGTTCTAATTGTCTTAAAGCGTACATGGTAGGTATGATGCTTAGCGTTAAACGCAATTACAGCCTTCATTTATAGTGCAAATAGATAATTCATAATGAAAATCAACTTTGTGCTTTCTTTATGACGTCTCATATTCCAATGTTAATAAAGTGTTATTCATTTAAGTACCAGAAAACAATGAAACTATAGGTAAACGATGGACTACTCATCGTTTATCAATATGCTTGATGAATCATTGAGTCGATAACCAATGACGATTGATCGAAACTAACAATAAAGCTTTTCTTTGATTTAAAACAAATATTCTGTAGGTACCTACTTTTCATTAAGCAAACAAACGGTGCCTATCACGAAACATCAAAAAATAAAACATTGCACTATCATTGAGCAACATGCAAAGAACTGTAAGAAGCGTTGAGTCCAAAATTGTGCATGTATCATAACTTATCTTATTTTTTAACCGACTTCAAAAAAAGGAGGTATTCAATTCGGCTGTATTTTTTTTTTTTTTTTTTTTTTTTTTTTTTTTTTATCATTTTTTATGTATGTTACCTCAGAACTTCTAAACGGGTGGACCGATTTCGATGGTTCTTTTTGTGTTCGATAGCAAATGGCTTCCCATTGGTCCCATTTTAATTTCATCAAAATCTAACTAGCAGTTTTTGAATTATCCTTAAAATAAAATAAAAATGTATGGGCATTCGGGAATTTTAGTCCGAACTTACATTTGTACATACTTACATACCTACATACAGTCACGCCTGTATTCTTACATGGGGTAGGCAGAGCACACAAAACGCTACATGCACAAAACTATGTCTATGTCACGCTTCGTGGCCACTTCTAGCACATTTTTTGTAGGTTTTGAGTTAGCAGGTATAATAGTGACAGGTTGCTGGCCTGTCGCCTAAAATTTATCTATGTCCTTAGTCGCCTCTTGCGACATCCACGGAAGAAATGGAGAGTATTTTTATGTGTATTCGCTGATTACTCGAAGACGCCTGGACCGATTTGGAAAATTCTTTTTTTGTCTGAAAGGGTATAGTTTCCAGGTAGTCCGATTGTCAGCATACCTTGACCTGATGATGGAGTATTAGGGAAATCGAGGGCAACCCTTAAATTTTATAGGCACAGGTAATGTTTTTAGTGCATTTTTCAAAGCTACACCAGTATTTACGCTTGGCAGTAAAAAAATATGACTGAGCTGATGATGAAAGGTCAACTCCTTAATTTTTAGGAGTTAAAGGATAACTTTTTCGATACTGAATGCACCTGCAGACTGAAAATTATAGTTTCAGTAGGTAATTAGCCAGGCCTGCTGCTTCTCAAGCGTTGCATTTCTGCTAATGCTCGTTCATCGTGGGGTTTACTTAACAGTTTAGAGGGTTCTAAATCAGATAGAGCTATTCCTTCTAAAGCCTTGAATCTGCTGAGAGCTACGTATACCTACTTGACCTTTGGTAAATATGCACATAAACAGAAGTTTCCTTTCAGGATAAAGCTAATTTGAAGTCGGTTTTTTTTTGTTTAAAATTATTTAACTAACCTACATACATACAAAAAGAACAATGAAATTAATGTTCTAGCAAAACTCGTCGGTGAATTTTACATGAATGATCAAGAAGCACAGATTCAAACGCGTGAAGCAAATAATGAAATGACGCAACTAAAAAACACAAGTTTGATTTGACACAATTGATTAAATTTGTTCAATATTCATAATATAGAATTTGCTAAAATTCTGGAACAGAAAATTTGCAGTTGTTGTGTAAAATGAAATAGTAGAGTAGGTACTTACTGTGAGACATCTTGTTTACAGTGCACAGTGGTTAATAAATTCAAAACAAAACACCGCACCGAAGTCGTAACCAATATGAGCTCCTGTTATTATCTACAGTTATTTATCTGTACCATGTATTCTATGCTCTATCTACGAAACAGCAACGACGATAAGATAACATGCCAACAAAGTACTTTCTAGTAAAATTTTGAAGCGATTTTTGTTAAGTATAAAGATTAAGTTGACCATTTGCTTAAGAATTAATCAAGTCTCTGTAATACATGTATTTAAACCTACTTACGACATAATCTATGTATAAGGAGAGCTACATATGATAGGACGGACAAATCAGTTAAATAGAAACCTTCATTTGTAAAATTACTGGTTCCCTTCAAAGGCCTTGAGCATTTATTTATTTTATCCTTGAACTTCGTTGATGTCGCATTGATTAATCTTAATTTGAAAATAATAACATACCTTTGACTGATATTTTAGCCTCGGAATCAAATTTCGTATCTTTACGTAGTCAGTTACTTTAGGTTTCACGCTTGTATCATCGCTACTTTTCATCTGCCTGCTAAGTTCGGTTTTTACATAAAATGTTCTATTACTACTTCCACGTATTTAATTGGATTTGTTGCTTATTCGGTTCTAAGAAACCATTTCTTTTGTCATCTGGTGAGCCCAATAGGATCAGCTATTGGAATAAATTATGGTCAATGACGGTTATCGCAGGATTGATTGCCCTAGATTCTATATCAATAAACATTACAAGTAAATTTGTGATTAAAAGAAATTTACAACAAATATCTGATACTAATGACTTGATCATCAACGTTATAATAATATTCCTGAACATAAATGGCGAAAAAATATGCGTAGAATTATATGAAACAGTGAATAATGTTTTTAATAAATTCAATTTAAGTGACTATAGCTTGAAAATGATGTCGTTAAAATTATACGCTTGGTTTTTCTTGCCAACAGCTGTTATCTTCTGTTCCATCTGTATGGAAATTTTTGCGGTGGAATCGCCTCAGTTTTCTTTTTTAATTAGAGTCCCGTGTTATTTGACAGTATTACATTTGGTACTTCATTTACATCTCATTTTGGCTGTGCTGAGGCTTATAAATCGTAGACTATCTAATTCTAATGCTTTACACGCTAATAAAAGTACAGCTTTGATTAAAGTTGAGCATTCTTCAAGGAACTTTAGTTTGCTGAAATACTTCCTCGATTTAGATGTTAATTTCATAGAAACTGATGAAACTGGACAAAACTGTAGCCTCACATTTTTGTGCAAGGTTTATGATGACTTAAGTTCTTGTATACAATTGTTGGAAAAACATCACGGCAAACAGGCAAGTACCTAGCACATCACAATAACGAACTAGTTACATGGCATATATGTAATACAATACAAACCGAATGTTAATAAAACAACATAATATTATGTCTCAAGAGTGTAAAAAATATAATACTGGGTACTCATATTAGAGGTGTGTAAATTTCTGTGCCATGTTGCAGTAGTTACTAAAAACCGAAGAGAGGACGCGGACGTGGCTGAACCTGGTTCTCTTCTCGGAAACAAATGGAACCATATTACTTAATCTGTTTGGTGATTGCTGATGAGTACCGAGCTTGAGATTTTTTTTACATTTTAGATTCTGTTTTCAATATGGACGATGTTCTCCAGCGCAGTGATTGGTGCCACGCTTATAAGTTGTGAAGAGGTAAGACAGAACAGATCACGGGCGTTTTAGAAGATGATTGATTAAACATTATCTTATCACGTGTTTATTTTCTTGTAGACGACAAATTCTGTGTTGGTAATAATGCGGAGCGTACTGCCTTTCATTTGGTTTGGCCTATGCTGTTTCGTGGATGACAAGCTGAAAAAAGAAGTAGAGTGGACTGAAATACTCATCATGAAGCACTTGATTGACTTTAGATGTGGTAAATAATGAGATTTGCAATCTATATATGCCTAAGTATCCTCTTAAACATCTTACAGACATCTGTAAGAAAGCCAGATTAAGTCTATTTTCAACGTTCCGAGTCAAGATCGTCCCATGTTCCCAGTTTTGTTCTGTCCTGTTAGAAGACCAAACTGTCTAAATTTAGGACAAATGTGAATGAAGTCCAACTTTTACCTAGGTTTTAATTTGATTGGTACAGTGGAGATTTGACATGGATCTTAGTAACTCACTACAAAGCTTACGAGAAGAACATTCAAGAATAATTTACATGACTGATGTTTATGTTACGTAAAGCTTAACTACAGGAAAAAAACGATATCTCTAGATAGTACAGCATCTAGGCCGATTTTTTAAACCCTCACAAAATAACTCAGGTGTAATTCAGAACGTCATTGCTTTCTACATTTATGTGAGTATGTAACCTATTTTTTTTTATTGAAAATGTTAAATAGTAAAACGTTTCTTCCAGATATGCCGCGAAAGAACATCCTTGAAACATTCAAGCAACTTGTCAGCACAAATAATTTGCAATTCACGGCTGGAAACCTCTTTCATGTAAACTACGCTATGATTCTCGGGACCGTTATGAATGTTATCACTTATAGCATCATTCTAGTCCAATTATTTATAAGTACCGGTTAATTAACTTCAAACGCTTTCAAGTGTTTAATGCTTTCAAATTTATAAAACAGATGTTTAGAGAATACATTTACCTAAAATTATTTTTAATTCCAATTAGTCTAGTTCTTAGTTTTACAGGAAAACATGGCAGCAATCACATTTTCATTAGAGATGAAAATAAACAAGAAATAAACTTTTATAATTAAAATTCTTTATTAGAGATTCTTATCTTATAATTTACAATTTAAATAAATATAATTGAGTAGATTACAAACAACTTATTTACACGCTGGCACGTTTCTAATCCATCACTGGTAGGCACATAACATTATAATAGATTTTGCCTCAGCTGTACACACTAGCCTAACCGATTGAGACACTCGTGCACACTATTTCTAATTGGTAAGAACATAATGACACTGGGATCTCGCGCTGTGTCTGCAAGTGTGTACAGTCGGGGTTAGTGTGTCTTTTAGGAGAGTTGGTAGCAAGGTCGTTGGTTCATCGTGGGCGCTCCTTGCTGCCATCGGAAGGTGCATGAGGCCTCTCGTAGGGAGGAGGGCGGTAGGGCTTGTCCTCCTTCTTGTCACCAGATCCCGAAAATCCTGACATATCTGCGGACAAAAAGAAAATATGTAAGTTATAGTTTTTTCTAAACTAAAAGCTTGTTGGCAGCTTGATTGAAACTTCAGAAGCTGCTGTTTATGTCATTTAACGCTTTCGCTGCATCTCAGAGTCAAACCTTCTTCAGGTGCAAACGCATAAGTGCGTTCAAATTCAAATGTCTGCGAATCGTTGACAACGGCAATGGGCGAAAGTCACTAAAACACATATGTGTGCGGTGATGGCAGTGAATGCATTAAAATTACATTTAAGTAGAGAAAAACTTTAGTTTGCTCGTATTTTGTGATTACGTAACCGCTGACTACTCTTCTTCTTTGTGACGTCGAACTTTGTCATCATCGGTCATATGTTTTAAGAGATAATATGTACTTGAAGCTGTTCCTATGGAAGCTTTACTAGTTTTCAAATGTACTTTGGCTGTAGTAATCTTCAGAAAAAGTGTTAAATAGGTAAAATCAATACTTATTGTTAATTTAATTAAAAGTCAACCATTATAGAAATTACAATTAATGACAACAATTATTTTTTAAATTAAACTCGATTAAACCTCATCAATCCCCAGCTACTGTTTTTGTACTTCAAATTATCCACCTACCTGTGCTTTATAAATCCTTTCTTCTTGTCTTGCAATAATACTGCTGCTCCAATAGTTGGGCTTGTTATGCTGCTGTTCTGACCATGATCACTATTTATACAAACATGATATTACAGATAACTCCGTTTCAATCGAATTATCTCATGAAGCTCCTCATCTTGTCTGGGGTTTTCCCAAATTTGAAGTGGTTGGGACGGCCGGAGATATCTATTGTGTTTGACTAATCAAATGTTAGAACGGTCTGCGGGTATCGTCTGTTTGTAATTTTTTCCTCGTAGATATTTTACACAAAATTCAAAGCATGTAACTATGTAGATTCAGGTACCAGGTAAAATAGATCTTTATGTGAGATGTCAGTTGTAGCTGTTAATCGGGAATTGATACCAAGGTGAATATCTATAATATCACTACAAGGACACGCTAATTGTTCGATTGCTTGCCGCTTCCAATAAAATTTAGTTACAGCAAAAGCACACTATCAACAACTAGCTAACCAAATTTTTGTTTATTTTCTAACAACAACGCTCGTTGTAGGATTATTTTTGTCAGTAAGTAGGTAGGCATATTCTGGATTCATGAGAAATGATGACGTGGTTGGTGTTATGCGTAAATTTTCATAGTGTCATTGACGCTTTTCATCGTTGCACACTCATATTCGACTCTCGAATTACGCATACTATACTTATTGCTAGTTGCGATTGCGTTACACCTAGGAAAGTAACCAAGTTAACTACCGATCTACATGTGTCTAGAAAATAAAAACCAGAGTATGTCCCACAACTCAGTATGCGACACACTACCAATTCGGAATTTCGCACACAACATTGAATTACTCCGTCGTTGTATGAATACAACTCCATTAATTGCCACAAATTAAAATGCTGTTTATTTTGTCCGTTCTAGAATTCCTAATTAAGATGTCATATTACTTACTAAGAAAACTAAGATCAACAACAGAAGTCACGTTACAAACTTATCTTCGGCGGAATTCCCAAATGAATTGATCGATCTGAAAGAATTCCCAACGTTACACTTAGTGTCATCACACGGTGCCTATCTTTTGTATTTGACATTATCAGTTTATAAAAAGCCCAAATATTATACATGGCTAACGCCAATCATAAAGGCTAGAACACCAGAGATAATTTGAAGGATATTCAGTATCTTCATTTAAATTAATGTTTGTTTGGATTTGGGTAATAAAGTAAAGTAATAAGTACTCAGTACTATCACTAATTAGCATGGTAAGGTCGAAGTACTTTAGTATTGGTCAATTCAACCAAAAGAGAATAAAATTTACCCCTAGAATGTATAACTTTTTACTCGCATGTAAATATTTTCCTTATATGAAAAAAGTAGGCTAACACTTTATTCCAAGACTAAATAATATTCTTCTTTGATTAAATCAAATTTCCCGTGTGGTGCCGGGTTAGAATAGCACCTCCCCCTTTCTTCCCGTGGGTGTCGTAAGAGTCGACTCTGGGAAAGGGTTAGTGTATTGTGGGCGATGGACTAGCAACCTGTCACTGCAATATCACGTTTAACCATCTGATTACCCTGAAAATGCTAAACGTGGCACTGGATTTTTGAATTCATGTGCTCTGCCTACCCCTTTTGGGAATACAGGCGTGAGAATATGTATGTATGTATGATTAAATCAACTCTAAGAAAGAGTTTGAATTCTAAAATGGGTCCAATGACCTTAAAACGTTATTCATGTATTTTTTTATATTTTATATACGTTTTGTGTGGTCTGCCTACCCTCTTGGGGATACCTACAGACATATATTTACTTGAGACGCAGTAAACACAATCTGTTTACGCTTTCCTTAAAATAAATACGACGTAGATATTTTTCTGTGTCATCCTTTAAAGCCGGATATTGTCTTATGACTGTCAACCGCTAGCAGCAGCATCGTCTTCGTCTTGCGTCTGTTATTCAGATAATTACCACACAGGTCATCCACATAGTAGACAGTCTTAGTTGTCAAGAAATGGATTAAAATGTAAGAGTGACATTTTTAACAGTGGTTTAGTCGATCAACGTGTCGTCTGCTCTCGACTTCGTGTCGTTTCGTTGTCAACATCGTCAACATTGAACATACCTAACCCTCAAACCAATTTATTCCTTCAATTAGAGGTACGTTTATAGCGACAACATTCTCTGTTGGGCCAGAAATCTATTGGTACACAAAAATGTTGGTGAGGTCGTCGACGGATACTTCGTCTGCAAATGCCGCGTGCGGTCGACTATCAATTTGGTAGTTGGGTTAAATAACTTCATTTAAAAGGAATACTTTCAAAAAACGGACCAATTTCTGATTATCCCACACTACGCTAAACCTGTCCGTGGTTACCGGATTCGGGGTACAAATAAGTAATTGTTAGGTTGGCGTACGATTTCAGCATCATGATACAACAATATGTTGTCGACGTCTACTGCTGTTGTAGACGGCACCTTTATTTTGCGAGTACACTCCCTGGCATAACGCGGAAAGATTTTTAAGTATTGCCGTTAAATTCGCGCTCCGCTTTTTCCGAAGAAAACGAGTGCGCGTACTAACCCTCTACTTAAAACCTTGCCGAGTTTGAAGCCGGGGACTGTACCAATTTTGGCGTTTCAAACTCTATCTGTTTGTGTGTGTCTTTTTTTAACTTAAAGTAAAGTGGCGTGATATGTAGACGATCTGTGTGGGCTGACCACAGTTCTGTCCTAGTGAGAACGAGAATGTCTAGTGTCTACCCATCTTTTATTACAAAGTTCAGTGACCTGAAGTGGAAAACTGAACAAGTGGGAATTTGGTTATATTATGAAAGGTATAGCATTAAAGTAGTACATTAATGGGACAGTATCAATGGGTATCTTCACGAGATGCCGCCCGAGAAAAATTTTGTTGAGTAACCTAACTTTTGCGAATTTATCTCGCATGTAATTTATTAATTACAAGAACAATATTCGGATGGATAAAGGAAAATAGGCATTTCAAACGATTTCTAATTCCCAAAGACACCTTGTAAACATTTGTTCTCGTTAAATACATACATCACGAGATCACGGCTTCACTGCGGTGCGGGGTAAGCAGCTAGAGACAGGTCGCCACAGGCTTTTATACCGATAAAAAAAATTAGGTTTCATCTCGTTCATCATAAAATGAGTTACTATTATTTTCATAAAACAACTTTCGTAGGTATCCTTTTCATTCTAAGCCCTAAGTGTGGGGCGGCCCGGGTAATACCCATCAAGATTTCAGTGTAAGTGGTTATGTCATGATTTGAAGAATAAAATAATCCATAGTCAGAGGGCACAACTCAGCCTCGGTCCATTTTCTCATCTTTATCGAGATGGTATTCCCAGCAGATTATCAAATACGTCAAGATAAGAGTTTTCCACCGTATGGAAGAGGGCACGGCGACACAACGTTTAGTTCGAAAGTTTAGTCAGCATCACCTGACACTTTACACACCTCTTACAACTTGTTCGGTAGAGTTCTAGAAATATAGATTACTTGCAGTATAAGTTCTACGACTAGTTCTCTATCCACATTCCCATAATAAGAGTTCAAAAATATATACATACATACCGTCACGCCTCTTTCCCTCAGGGATAGGCAGAGACCACTTTGTTCCACTTGCTACGATCCTGACATACCTCTTTTGCTTCATCCAAAAAGTCCAAAAATATCACAATTAAACCCACTTTGCCTAAAATGCCTTTTGGCGAAGAACACCGGCGTAAAAAAAACTATTCAGGAGTTGGATTTGTACTTGAAGGGATCAGTACAAGGCTGATTTCCACTTTAATTTTAAACTTCCCTAAGTTAAGATGAAAAGTAGGTACTGAGATAGAGGTACGGTCGGATAGAGCAAAGATGGCCAATATAAGCACCTTTTAATATAACGTAAATCTACCGGGAGAGTCATTCATAGTGAACTAAAACGGACTCGCGTCTTTTTATCGAGATTAGCTCGACATTTTTTGGGATATTATGGTCTTTCATCATGATTAAAATAGGTAAGTACCAGCTTATTATGTGAAGTTGTTTTTTAGGCAACAACATTTTTACAGCTATGTGTTCTTTGCCCTTTCCCTTTAAGGGAGTCTCGCATTGTTTGCCTGCGAGAAAAGGTTTATACTGTTGCCGACCACTGATTGGCACCTTAGAAAATGTTGCTCGTTTAGTGCTTCAACAGCTTGTTGAAAAACGCCATAAAATTGATTTAAGCGCCGAATGAGTGGTCTTTAAAGCTTGAAGAAACTAAAAGAAGTGTCACTTTCTTACATAATTCGTTTTAAAGTTTTTTCCATTTTCAGATTCTTTAACCCGTGCATTGTTTGCTATGTTAAAGTAGAATAAATCTCGAATTATGCCCGTTAATGTTCATTTGGATATAAAATATAATATATGTGTCCCGTCGCTGTAGATGCATCACTCGCTACGGCAGTGATACTTTACCGCATTCAGATAATGTCGATTCACAAATGAAGATTTTCTGAGGAAGTAAGTGCCTTACTATTACAATGACTCTTTCAGCTCTTGAATACACTTCATTATATTGAAAATCATATATTTTTTTACAGTTTCATAATACCTAACGGTCTTGAGTATTTATTTTCATTTAACTCCAGCAAAAAACGTACTTAGTTACGTAATGACTTAGATGTACCTACTTACAACTTTATGCAGTATGCACGTTATGTATCAGTGTTCCGTTCTAAATAATGTCTAAACTTTATGTTATTTTTAATAAGTATTACAAAGAACTCATAATGTACCTATATCTAGATAAAAGAAAGAAGTTGTTATTGCATCTCATAATAATGTGAAACCAGGTGTTAAGAAGTGAAGTGGGATCGTTTCGCAATAGTTCGTTCTGATTTATTTATCTGAGCATGAAGATGTTCTTGAGAAGTAACGGAAATTATTCAGAAAATTCGGTTTCATAATAACAACAAAAACTCATCACATTATATCACTTTATCACACTTATATTATAAATGCAAAAGTTTGTGAGTATGTGTGTATGTTTAGTTATCTCTTTTGCGCTCAAACCGCGGTACCAATTTTAGTAAAATTTGATTTGCTGGAAGTACCTATGACACCTTGGATTATCACATAAGCTATTTTTATCCAGAAAAAATACATAGATCTCATGGGATTATGATAAAAATACTATACCGACGGAGTTAGTTAGTTTATCGAAATTAGTGCTAGTGCATTGTTTAGAAGTTCTGAGGTACTTAAAATACATTAAAAAACATACATTGAGAACCTCTTTTGTTTTCATTGTCATCTTTGCTAGATAATTAGATAATTACAAGTCAATCGGAATCGGACCAGCCGTTGAAGAGTTCGTTCCAACTAGGTATCTAGTCAGCTATATGTATTGTACTTATAACTATTTTAATTGATTTTTAAATTAAGACATACTTACCTATTAATATTAATTTTATTTGTGGGCGATGTTTATGGCATTCGACTTGATCTTTATTTCTATACCAAGGCCGTAAGATCAAATAAGTACCACCTACGTGCAGGTATCTTAAACTACCTACTCATTGTATGACAGCTTTATTCCAATAATCGACACTCTGCTTTAAGGCCGGTCACATACATTCAGAATTTTTCCGTTCGGAATCCCGAATCGGACTTTCCGAACGCAGTCAATCCATACAAAATCAATGGACCGCCACACACATTCGGAAAAAATCCGTTCGGAATTCCGGAACGAATGTGTGTGGCGGTCCATAGATTCTGTATGGATTGACTGCGTTCGATTTTCCGATTCGGGATTCCGAACGGAAAAATTCCGAATGTATGTGGCCGGCCTAAGAATGAAAATATCAATCTGCTTAAGTCATAAAACTACTGTGAGATTCTGTCATAATGGAAAATACGGAAAACTCACGTCTTAAATCGAGTTTCACTCGACATTTTTCGGGCTAGTTCGTAGTCCTACATCTAAGAGTTAGCAGCAGCCGCCGCTCTGTTCGCGTAACTGTTTGTGCTCGATTTGTGAACTACTGTTCACATGCTAAAGATCAAGAAGCTAAAGGCTAAAGAGCGTGCGAAGTGGTTAGCTCTTAAATCTAAAAATAATAAATAGGTAATCAACCCTGCCTGTATTTATTCAGGAGCAAAACGTTCTAATCGCATTTGTTTTTGTCCAAATAGTTTGAGATGATTGTTTAGGCGTTTCCAAAAAATAATAGATTAGACATTATTAGCCCGAGTACAAAAGACTGCGCAATATTTTCAGATCGTAGTAAAAAAAATACGAAAATCCGGGAAAAAACTTCAAATGGGTTTTCGGACACGTTTGACCGACCACTGGTTAAAATATTTTTTACGGTCGATTTCCGGGCATCCTATATGGGCTTCAACAATCTCAAGATTCTCGATGGTTCAAAAATCCTATATTTTATGTTCGTTTGTTTGTTATGTTTTTTAATTCGGTTATTATATGAATGTTTGAAAAATTGATTCAAAGTGTAAAATTTGTAAAAGGAAATATTCTTTTCAAATAAATTTAAATGAGAATGAACTTCGGTTATTTTAGTCGATCAAACTAATACGGCTTATAAGGTAACTGTATTACATCAGGAGTAAATAGATGGCGCTCAGGCACGCTTCATACGATCTTTTCTCTTCTTTAGTCCCTATATAGCGGGCCTAAAACTCCTTTTTAAGCTCTAGGGGCTAAAGTAATATTTTTTTAATTGGCCTTAGAAACCTCTTAAACAGCCAGTCACTGTGTTTGTGAACGTAGGATTATTGCCATTTTTATTGACGTAAAAATAACCTCAAAATGTCAATGAGGCTAATTCTACGTCTTTAAAAAATGGCGGTAATTGTTACTCGGCAAAAAAAAACTTTTAAAAGTGATTTAATTTCGCAAAACACGATTATTTATTACGAATAATAATTTATTTCATTAAAATAATTATTAACACATTTTATTATGCATAGTGTAATAATAATAATCTTAAAAATAGTTTAAAGTTAAAATCTGTTGGCTAAATATGCAAGCATTCAAAGCGTCACTTTACAAAAAAAAAGTAAAAGAAAAGAAAAACCCCGTTTTTTTTTTAATTTTTCTTAGGATAGATTAAAACATATTTGTACATGGAAAGCTTTGTTGTAATCAGTATTGTAATTTTTTATATAACAGAAAGAACGTCGTTTTTTTCCTCGCATTCAAAGTGAAAAGTAGAGTGTTTAACGCGAGACTAAACAACCATAATGACTTGTTTTAGTCCCTTGTTGAACAATCTACTATTAAAGCATGCACTTTTGACGCCCACATTACTGAATTTTAAAATTTTCTTTACTCACATTTTTTGTTAGAGAACTTAGGGGGCTTTCAAAAATTACGTGAGGTGATTTTTTAAATTTTTTTGAAACTCCCTTCCCCCCTTGTGAGATTGTGAGATCCTTCCACACGTCGGTTTTCAAGTAGGTACTTTTTAAATGGATCAAAATAGTAGTTTTTTTTGTTTCAAACAAGAAAAAAAAAATTACGTGATATTTGCCGTAACGCCCGTCCCCCCAACGTAAGATTAGATGAGATTTGACGCGACCCCCTCCCCCCCCCCTTATTAAACACCTCACGTAATTTATGGACGCCCCCTTATTTCTACGAGCGAATAATTTTAAAGATGTCAAAATTAGGCAGAAACAAGTAAGTACAAAAACTATTTTTTATTCCAAAGACTGAAATAATAGTTTACATTGGAAATACGTTGAGGTAAGGCGCCATTCATTTATTACGTAGGACGATTGAAGAACGGGGGGAAGGGGGACAAAAATGCGCAAAGTTTGAAAAATATCAACATAACAGCAAAAAAACGTGTATTAACTAATTAATTTTTCCTGTAGATTCTTACGTAATAAATATTGAACAGGAGGGAGAGGGGGGTCTGACACTCTTATATTTTTCGTATAAAAGGGAGGGGGTTAGGAACTAGCGAAAATAATCGCTAGTAATAATTAAAGGCCTTTTATTCATTGCAAGAACATGTAAACGTGATTAAATCCCAGTAGTTAATCGTCTCTTTCTCCTAGTAGGTACGCTTGGTTAGAGCTGATTATTTTTTACTAGGGAATAAATTTAGCATGCTGCTACAGCAGATACTTCGAATCGTATCGAATTGACTTTAGGTATACTTATGCGAATTACAAAGTGTGACATTATTTGACTGTTCTGTATTAAAGAACAGTTAGGTATGTTTATTGTAGTAGGTATTTATAAATTTTCTTAATATATATACCTCTACAAGGATTACTTGTATAACTTCGCAATAGATGTCAATACTTCAACATGAGGCCACTTAAGAATACTCAAAGTCACATTTTTGTTGATCGGTATTCTTTGAAATGTTTTTTTATCTGTTTATTAGGCTTATCGGTATCTTATGAAAAAAAAAAACAAAGATTATCTCATAAAGTGCACACTGAAGATGCAAAGCGGGAAAATTCGAATGCTGAAAGGAAATGAAAAGTATTAGGTATATTCAATAAAATATATTGCTCTCACAAATTTACTCTACTCTTACAAACTAATTATTACGAGTGTTGCTTTAAACCTAACATTAAAAAACATAAAAAATAACCAATCGAAGGCTGGTCACAATCGAGATTCAAATGCGTCTACATCGTGTTTTTTTTAATAGAAGCAAGGGTCGTATCTGTGTGGCATGGGTGCTGCGTTGCATGGGTTTGGTTGAGGTACTGGTCTTCGGAGTGCCGAGGCGGGTAAGAAGCAAGAGTTGGGCTGGAAGGTCGGCTGAGGAACAGGAGCTCCGAAGCACGGGCCGTACTGGACCGGCCTACCGGCTCCGATGTGAGGGTTTGGGCGGGCTGGGCTGTAAGCACCGTTGTAAGCCATGCCGCCGAAGCAAGGGTTGAAGCCGTTGCGCTGCATTCTGGAAATAAATTTGATGATTAGTCAATTGTTTGTATTTGTTGTTCGAGGTGATGATTATAGTGTGGGGAGGTTTTACGAACATTCAATTGTTTAAGCTTAAGTTTACGTTGTGGTTACAAAATAGTACATATACTATAGAAAAAAATATCAGAAATTTTGCTATAACAACTGAACCGTAAGGGAGTAAAATTATTTATTGTTAAATGAAAATGCGGCAATTCTTTAAATTAACAATCAAATTTAAAAAAAGTAAACGGTTAACGAAAAATATACTTACATGATTTGGTTTAAGGATGTAGATGCGACAAGTCAAAGTGGAACCACGAATGGTCAGAATTGACAATTCGTAAGAGGGTTGCTCGTAGTAGCTTTCCTTGGAACGTTACTTGAAGCGACTGCTTTTCAGTGTGTGACAATCAGCAATCGCCCACAGTATTTATACGAACCCGTTATCAACTGAAACTCAATAATATCTACCTATCAGATCACCCACTTCCTTTGTGCTATTATATAGACTTTCACAATAAAAATAATGCTATTTTTAGCAATTATTGTGATAAGAGTCCACTTTAGTTCAATTTGCTTCACTTGTGTTGCTAAAAATAGATTGTCGGCATGATAAAATGGCTTTAAACATTATTTTTGGCATTGATAGCGGCAAATAATTTATTGATAGATTAGTCTGGATAATAAGGCATGTGACTTTGATGCCGTCATTGTAGTGCGCGTGCTTTATATCAAGCAGAGATTTTCCTGCTTGGGCTTGTCAGGGAAGATTACAGGTTTAGTACTGAATTGTAGCTTTATCGCTGTGTACGTTTAACCGGTGTAGAATTAGTAACAAAGAGTGGGCAGGCGGCGTTACATAACATTATTTTTTTAATTTGTTTAAATTAATACCTAATTACTATGTAATTTATACATTTTTGACGACAGTAGCACCATAAAGGAAATTCAAGATCATTTTAAATTTGAATTACATTTAATTCAAGTGTTCTTCCATTTTCTTTTTCAGGACGCTCTACTAAATCGGTAGACTAGTTCTTTCAAGAGTTAAGAAAGCGAGGCTAGGGTGTCTAACTGAACCGAGGCACAGGGTTACGGTGACACTAGCCATAGCGAATCATGTTTCTAGATCGCAATAAATACCTGCCGTGGTTTATGCCTTTTGGCCTTTTGACTTAGATGAATCTGAACTAAGTACTGCCCTCAACTAAGTTTGCAAGGCGCAAGCTTGAAGCTGTGCAGATGCGGCCCAATAGGGGTGTGGTCACCAGGCACGGGTTGTGGTCACCAGCCTCGCTATCTTTCTACTTTCAGAGAGGAACAGCATCCGAAGGGCTGCACTGAAAGTTTCGGGAAACTAATATTTAAATAACATTTTTTATCACGTATTATACCTTTTTACAATCGTCAAAGTTTCTATATCTTAAAACACTGGCCACATAGAAAAAAAAAACAATGGTTCGGTTTCAATTGTTTTTTGAACTCGATGAGTCGCTGCTCAACATGGAATTGTCACGTGAAAATTTAAGAGCTATGATTTACTACGACTTTAAAAGTGGATTAACACAAAAATAATGTGGAGACCGGATGGTTGCTGCTTTTAATAATGAAGCCCCTTCGATGACTACAATATACAGGTGGTTTTCGGAATTTCAACGTGGCCGTGTTTCCCTCGTGGACAATGTGCGTGAAGGTCGACCAAAATCGGCAGTCACCCAAGAAAACATCAATGTTGTGCGTCAACTGATTACGGAATACCGACATGTGACATATCGGGAAATTCAGGAGTCTCTGGGCATTGGAATGAGTTAAATACAAATTATTCTACAGCAAGAGTTAGGCGTGCAAAAATTGTTTTCCCGGTGGATACCTCATCAGTTGTTCGACGAACGGAAAACGACTTGTGTCGATTAGTGCCCCAAAACTTTAAATAAAATCAACAGAGGAAGCTCAAATGCAGTTTTTATTATTGTATTGGGTAATGAGTAATGGATATACGCCTATGAGGCTGAAACTAAAAACCTATTTCGAGTATGGGTCTGTGAAGGCGAGATTAAGCCGACAAAAGTGGTTCGCTCTCGCAGCACGGCCAAAAAGATGGTGGCTAGTTTTGTCTCCAATCGGGTCACGTGGCTACAATTCCTCTTGATGATCATAGAACAGTCAATGCCGATTGGTATGCAACCATTTGTTTGCCGAGTGTGTTTGGTGAACTGAGAAAAAAAAACCTCAATCGTCGCATCATCCTTCACCATGAAAATGTCAGCTCCCATACGGCTCGGTTAACAAAGGACTATCTAGACGGTGAAAAAGTCGAATTACTGAACCATCCTCCATACAGCCCTGATTTAAGCCCCAATGACTTTTTCACATTCCCCAAAATCAAAGAAAAGTTACGTGGTAAGCAGTTTCAGGCACCAGAAGATGCCGTGGAGGCGTACAAAACGGCCATTTTGTCGACCCCACCTTCAGCGTTCAATGAGTGCTTCAAAAACTGGTTTGAACGTATGTAAAAGTACATTTAATATAAGGGAGAATACTTTCAAAAGCAATAAAATTACTTTTGATCATTTTAACTGGATATTTTTTTCTATTCCCGAAACTTTCAGTTTGACCCTCGTAGCATCAGAGGGCGAGGAATCCCGGACCTGCCTTGCATTGGCCAAGGTGGGATGTTGTGCGCCGAGTGTCATTAGGAGCGGTCAGCGGTCGAACTGGTTTTGTCTTTAGGTATACATATGACAGATAGCGAATTCGTCTAATTATTAGAGGATACGCCCACCTTCTATAGTAGACCTCGTTGTGAAATCTATATTAAAAAAAAAATTGCTGTTACTCTTGCAAAAATTCGGGAACGGGTAACGGTTTGGCTAATTTTAGTCATGAAATATTTGTGGAAGTCCAGGGAACGTTTAAACGCTGAGAAAATATGGAAATCTCGCGAAAAAAATACTTGGCAAAACGGAAAGAAATTGGCCGGGCCAGCTAGTAAATGTAATAAAAAATTGTGATGCTGTTTGGGAGAACAAAACGACGACGTTTGTCAAAATGCAAACCTTGATAACCTTTTGCGAACAACTTTGATGCCCATTGTATCTTTAAAAGAAACCAGCTTTTTGAATGACGTCAAATTTTGGTGACAGGGGGTCGCCCAGTCTTTCTCTGCATCAAGAATTTACAGTCTGGAGCATGCAATTTGACAATGGCTGTATTGATCAGATGTTGTAGGTACAATAACAACCAGTTCAACGTAGGTGCTGTTAATTTCTTGGTCTCCTAAGGCAGATAACACGGCCTTGCACATGAAAGCCAGATACAGCAGTTTGTCAAACTCGTTGGATTTCTCTATTTTTTCATTGGGGTGTGGTGAGGTCTCCACAGATTATCATACTGCCACAGACCCTCACTACCTACTTTGGTATAAAAAATACAAATCTTAATTCTTATCAATGGTTCACTTTAATGTTTAAACGTGCCTTTTCACCTACTTTGAATTACTCGTGCGGATTCGGGTCTAAAATAACACCTCTCCATTTCTTCCGTGGATGCTGCAAGAAGTGACTAAGGAAATAGGGTTAGGTATGCTTTAGGCGACAGGCTAGCAACCTGTCACTTATTTTATCTCTTCCATCTATTTTCGAACCTAAAATTATGCAAGTAGTGGCTGCAAAGCGTGAAAAAGTCGCAAACATGGTTTTTTCTATGTCACGTTTCGTGTGCTCTGCCTACCAACGGATATAGACGTGATTGTATGTATGAACTATTTGTATATAGTGTTTTATTTAAGTATTACCACTCACACTATGTAACTTCCATACGATAAATAAATAAATGAGCATCGACCGGATGCTTGAATTAGATTATATTATTGCTTACGTTTTTCAATCAATCAAATCACGCGATTAATTGACGACGAAAAGATTTTGATTTCTATTTTTAAATTTAAACGTACCTACTTACGAAAACTGAAACATACAGAAATAAACTTTACACATTCGAATTGCAAACAAAATTAGCTGATCCACTGAGTCTACCTGAAAATCTAATGAACAGTTTGGTTAGAATTAGATCGTTGGTGGCTACCTATAACTATTTATGACGAATTTAAAAATTCCGTGTTTTGGTGGGTTTAGAATACTATCTCTCCATTTCTTTCATGGATGTCGTAAGAGGCGACTAGGTACGAAAATAAGTTAAGTTATATTTATAAGATATATAAGGAGCTACGAAACGTGAAGTACCCCAGTTGGAAATACAAGTTTAGTGTATATAGTGTGTGTATAAATTTCAAGCTTTTATTTAGTTTTGGTCAGTTTACCAATCAATCAATCAATCATCCAGCCTAGTGCGGGCCCAGTGCGGATTGGGAACTTGACACAAAACATTGAATACTTTTAATACCTAGTTTAGCAGTAATGACCACTATTCAAATGACTGCTGCTACTGCTCAGAAAAAGGTCACATTATTACTAGTTAATTTTCTTATCATCGAATCTGTGTAACTTCACTATTGAGTTAATAAAAACACGACAATCATACGATGCAGGATCTCATTTTTTAATTTATAGATCCGTAAAAGGACCATTAAAATAAAGCCTGTTCAAAGTACAATAAAGCAATATTTCATGAAAGATTGAGTGTGGTAATCTTTACTAGGTACTTATTCCTATATAAAACATAATATCAGAGCTATAAATATAGATTGCAAAGTAATTTTCTTAATTTATATTATTTAATTATTGTTTATTGATTTGACGGGTATATATATAGTGATATACTTCTTAGTAGTTGATGATGTAAGCTTCCATTTGCTAGTGTTTCGTTTGTCTTTACGTGGAATGTCTTCACGGTGAGGGACCGAGAGATAGAGATTATTGTAATATCAATCAGTTATACAACTGCCTTAAAGGAATCAAATTGCTATTATGGCAGTCCCTCATAGACATCATATCGTTTTGGAAAGTGAAAGAAGTAGCATTTTGAAAAGTGTACATACCTACATACAAGAACGCCTATGTTCAAAAATAGGGTAGGCAGAGCACACTAGACGTGACTTAGACCATACACAGTATAACTATTTCACGTTTCACAGCCACTTCGAGCTTAATTTACGTTTAAAAACAGATGGAAGAGGTAGTATAACAGTGACAGGTTGCTGAAAAGTGTGGATTTGTGAAATATGACAGAACGTACTCTGTGTATGTTTTAAATACAAAAGAAAAACAAAAGTGGTCTTACCTTTTGATATAGAAACAGGGCTCAGAAATACCAAGTTTCAATTATTGGTCATAATCATAAACCCTTAACTACTGTCTTATTCACAGGAGGAAGAATAACCTCTTAACTGAGAAGAAGCATAATCGGACAGAAAGTCTACGTTTGTTCAGTTTTTTCCATAACTTAAATAATTCATACATAAATAACGATCGCGTTCCCAAATGACCAGGATTTCAGGTTGAAACGTTGATGAAAGAGATTTAAATTAGTGAGAGGTAGTTACGCTGTTGCCTTTAGTGTACATGTACATAGATACATACATATTCTCACGACTATATTCCCAAGAGGGGTAGACAGAGCACATGAATTCAAAAATCCAGTGCCACGTTTAGCAATTTCAGGGTAACCTTTACCAGAGTCGACTCTTACGACACCCACGGGAAGAAAAGGGGAGGTGCCATTCTAACCCGGCACCATACACACGTGGGCCTATACCTTAAGAGGGCGCACACATTTTTTACGAACGTAATTATAATATCAGGCGGGGAAGAGAAATTCAGGGGCAGGGCAGGGGTAAGAGGCACCACAGACCATAACTCGTCGAGTTATGAGTGATTATGGTCTGTAGAGCCCTCTTATCCCTGCGTTTCTCTTCCCCCACCTGACCTTAGTGGTTTTGGACCAATGTTTAAAAAATCGTGAAAAATAAATTAACTCATATTTAGCCATGAAAAAAATATGGTTAGACTAAACATATTCTGTAAATTTACAATAAAATTGTTTCATTTGTAATTACATTAAAATCAATGAGAAAAAAAATAAAGTAATAGTTCAACTTTGAAATTATGTAAAATGATATTTGAATAATAAAAACCAATAATTTGATGCATGTCTCTCCGTTAATCCCCAGTAGACTATATTGTCTATCAGATAATAACAAGTTTATATCGT
Organism: Adoxophyes honmai; assembly: GCA_005406045.1. Taxonomy (NCBI): domain Eukaryota; kingdom Metazoa; phylum Arthropoda; class Insecta; order Lepidoptera; family Tortricidae; genus Adoxophyes; species Adoxophyes honmai. The sequence goes on along the minus strand of BHDV01003923.1, from coordinate 270,264 downwards.
TTATGGTAAATTTTAATGGAAAATTTTCAAGTGAAAGACAGCTCTGACGCGTATTTTTGTGAAAACCCTTCAACAAATTGGCTAAGTAAAAGAAATCTGTGTTGCTAATAAAATATTTGTTTCCGTTAATCCCTAGAAAAAGAGTTTATTTATATGTTACAGTAGTTTTTCTTTAAAAACTTAAGGATTTATAGCTTTCTAAAGCATTTGAAAAACATCAAAATCACCTAATTTTGTGTGCACGCTCTTAACTAAGCTTTACTTAGGCTTAGGGTTGACTAGGCTACCTTATTGACTATACTAGGCTTAACCTATTTCCTTAGTCGCCTCTTACGACATCTACGGAAGAACTGGAAAGGTGCTATTCTAAACCCCACATCACATGGACAAAATAATTCAGTGGGGTAAATATTACATACACCATGTTGCCAGTATTAGAACTCGCCGGAATTTGGCTTTTCCGAAAGGTAGGCGTGTCCTACCTAGGTAGAGTCTGTGATGTATCGAAATGCAGCATCTTACAATACTGCTCTTAAAAGCAGCTGAAGTTATTCATATAGCCGAATGATTAATAAAAATCGCTCTTTCATCACGCAGTCAGATGTATATCTAGCGTGCTAAGTTTCAGGTATCGTGTGCAAACAAACATTTTTGACTAAGAAGTCATTGATTACCCACTGTCACGCAAGGCAATAAAGCTTGTTATCGAGCAATAAAAGTGATAATGATGCGACAAGCCGCTGCATAAGTAGATAGTGCGATGACAATTGATGAGATATATGGATGTCTTTATTTTATCGCAGTCGCGATTTACTGAAGTATCTTGGAATGGCGTTATGTTTATGTAACCGGAAAAGTTTATAAATATTGATGAATAAAAATTAAATACAAATGTTTTTACTAAGAGATCGGGGTACTTGTATGTATATTCAACGTTAATGTTAGACACTAGTTGTAAATTGCAACACCCTTGCAGGGTAGTTAGGACCTTAACCAATTGTAAGATTGTTATGTACTGTGCAATGTATTAATAAATAATAAAAAAAACTCAACATTTTGGCAATCATTTAGAGACATTACTAAAAAAGTAAAACAAAGACATTTATTTTAGTTTCAGACTTCAGTATTGTACATATAAACTATTGACAAGATTTCGTTCAAATCGAGCCAGTGAACAAGCAAGCCTTCCTCACGCTTTATAAGGGTGTCTACTTACGTATTATTCTTAAATGCTCTCAAACCTAAGTACATTTTGTTAAGTACGAAAATATTTTATTTTATTTCAAACATTAAAAAACCCACTCTAGTTTCAGAGGAAAAACTGTTTCGTTATCTATATTTTTGAAGAAAACCGATAAGTTGTTTACAATTTCGATAGAAAATAGGATTAGCAAATGATTCATTGTAACCAAATGGCGCAGCGTGGGTGGTAACTGACAGTGAGGTAATACCGCGTGTTTGAGACTTTTACTTATTTGATACATACAATCGAATGATACAAAGTGCCAATAGATCGACACTCTCGTGATACATGTCGGTGAGGCATGATGATTAGTGTATCACCACTTGTATCTATTCTACTTATTTCCGTTTTACAGCATAAGGAAGACACAGAAGCAAATGGGTCACCTGTTGTCTAGCGATGGAATACCTCGTAGATACCCGCATTGAAAGGCAGCTGCTAAGCAAACTCAAAAGAGGTATTGCCTTATATTTGTGACAGTACTCGCACAAGTTGTAAAGTAACATTGACATGACTTTGGCTGGCATTTTCAGATTCGTTGATCGGCCAAATAAGGTAATACGGATTTCATTCATTCATAGGTATAAAATCGTACTAATTAAAATGGATAAGATAAATTCACTCTAGATTGGTTACGAGATAGGAATTGTGATAACATAATAACATGGATTCATTACCTAAGTAAGTTTATTGATTTCAAAGCCGGTGTCGAAATGCTGAAAAGCTGTGAAAAAACGAGCAAGCTCGGACGATAACGCTATCTAGAGAAATACAATAAGTATTGCATTATGTAGGTATTCTAGAAAATCTCGGTTTGCCACTCTAGTTTATACGATAGGTAATTGAGATGGACGAGGCTGATAAACTTTGATTCATTTTGTTTGCGGCTTATAGAGTTCATTGTCTGTTCGATATGATGAAATACATATATGTGGATATTGTCCTACTTGATTAAGTGGATACACCTCGCAAAAATCCATATCAGTACTTTTCCTTCTGATCTAGGTGAAAGATTAGCATGTAATTAGTTAGTCATGTCATGTCACATTTACTTCAAATTGCGTTGGTTTCTTAGTTTCCTACTGAATAACTGGTGCTATGATTTGATCTTGTTGCAAATAAATACGCACCCATATATCCTGTCGCAACTGTATTCTTAAATGAGATAGGCAACACCATAAGTCCTAATGGTTACTGGCTATAATCTTCATTTTTAGGGTTCCGTAGCCAAATGGCAAAAAAACGGAACCCTTATAGATTCGTCATGTCTGTCTGTCTGTCCGTGCGTCCGCATGTCACAGCCACTTTTTTCCGAAACTATGGGAACTATACTAATAAAACTTGGTGAGTAGATGTGTTCCGTGAACCACATTAAGATTGTGACACAAAATTTACAAAAGAACAATAATTTATTAGGGTTCCCCATACATGGAACTGAAACTAAAAAAAAAAAAACATCAAACCCATACGTGTGGAATATCTATGGATAGCTCTTCAAAAATGATATTGAGGTTTTTAACATCATACTTTTCTAAAGTGAATAGTTTGCGCGACAGACGCTTCCAAAGTTGAAAAAGTTGTGCCCCCCTCCTCTAACTTCTAAAATAAAAGAGTGATAAATCTAAAAAAAAATATATGATGTACAGTACCATAAAAACTATCAACGAAAATTGGGTTGAACAAAATCTACCAAGTAGTTTTTTTAATAAATAAAATTAAAATTTATCATTAGTTCGAAATCTGTCACTAGATAGCGTTGTAATCGGTTTGTACGGAACCCTCAGTGCGTGAGTCCGACTCGGACTTGGCCGGTTTTCATAATATAACATACTATAACACTTTTCATACTTTTTATTTTCTATACTGTTTGTAATCCCTTATATTTTATTTATATTATATTCTATAATCGGCCATTGTAATGGTATCGCAAGCGTACAAGCCAGGGTGGGATCATTGATACCCAACTATGCAATAGAAGCACATTCTCGTAACATCAAGTCTTATTCCCTGTGGAGTAGGCAGAGACAACGAACTATGTATTTCTTTCTTGTACAAACTTGTACTTTCATGCAGTTTCAGGTAGGTACTTCTACTTATGGCCGCTATTACCGATTTAGTCAGTATACCTAATATTCGTTTTTCGATGGCTCTCTCAACCGACTTGTCCTAATACGTTTCCCTTTTTGTTTACACACCCCTGTCGCATTAACTTTCGTAGATAATTGTTGAAACTTGTAATACCAGTGGAAGTCTCCTTTCACACTCACTTTCAGACCTCCGCTTGTAAAAGTACAAGTAGGTAGCTAGTTATGCAACAACCCCCAGATCGCAACTGATTTCACTTGATCAAATCAGAGTTGTTTGAACTGTCACTATCTTGATAACCCAGTTGTTGTTATTTGTCCAAACCTGGACAAGACTGATTGTAAATTTGTATCACCCGGTTCATAATCACGGTATTTTGAAGTGTAGATTAAATTTGTTATTATGATTTTGACACATTATTGCATTTTTTATTTGTTTCAGGGTGGATGAGATTGGCACGTCGAAGTATTTGTGTTCGGCGTTGTTTACAATGTTTAGATTAAGTACTTAGTTTCCTTGAGTTTGTTGTTGGAATGTTGTTGGACTTGTGACCAAAATAATGATTTTGGGTCTGTACTACTGACTTGCCCTACTGTTTTTTGGTTAGGATCAGTTAGATTTGTGTAGGGATGTAAAATTCTAAACCTACTTACATACATACATACAATCACGCTTGTTTTCCCAAATGGGGTAGGCAGAGCACACGAAACGTGACACAGGCAAAACCATGATTATGACAATATCACGCTTTGCAGCCACTTCTAGGATAGTTTTAGGTTTACAAAGATGGAAGAGGTAGATACAATAGTGACAGGTTGCTAGCATGTCACCTGAAACATACCTAAACCTATTTCCTTAGTCGCCTCTTACGACATCCACGGAAGAATTGGAGAGGTGTTATTCTATCCCGAGACCACACGGCAACCTAATTAGGTGTTTATAATTAAATGAGATTGGATAAATAGACAATTATTTTGACTTATCGAGTTTGACCACTCGGGCTTCGCAACAAATTGGACCTTTTAGGCTTATTGGGAGGTACTAAATCTTGCAGCCATCATGCAGCCATCGAGATTTTCATCAGTCCAATATCATATTCATCATGAAACAATGTCTCAGAAGAATTGATTGTCATTTTTGTAACAGACTCTAATTTTTAATAGGTTTTTATTAATTTTTATTGTTATTGATTAAATTCAGTTGACCTACATTAGTCATTCAAATCGCTTTAATTTTTATACATTTAAATTACAAGGCGCAATAGTTATCAACTCCTAGAAACCGTATTATAATGATTGATAGCGTCTAGGTGAAACGTGGTTTCTTTAGTATTTTGGAAACGACCGCGATGATATCGACTGATAAGAAGACAATTGAAGGTATGTACTTCGATAATTCGTTGATTGTTGACTGAATATGAATTCGATGCTATCACTGTTCCAACTATATTTGATTGGGTCGTTTGATTGCAATCCCTCGAGCCATTAGACAAGCCGCGCTTCAAAACTGTTTTACATTAAGATTCTAGTCATTCTAGCTTATTTATTTTTATCAAATCGAATAAAAAGAAAACAATTACGACATAATTAATTCATAGCATGTGTAATAATACATACTTATTGATATCTGTCTAGCTGGAAGACAATCAGTGGTTCGGTGACTAAAGCTAAAAGAAATGTACGGTGCTGTTTCCATCTTGAAACTTTTCGTACGTCTGCTTTGCCTGCGTTATCATACCTACTATGGTGAGAGGCGATGTCACCCCAGTAAAAAATACCAAAATGAACATGTACCTACGTGCGTGAATGTTTGTCATATTTTGCTTCCCTAAAATAAAACAAGGATAAAACGGACGACAGTTGCTATTTTAAAAACAATACCTTTCATATAAGTCACCACCTAAGTAACTTTTTCCGATGAAACATTTTAAACTTCTATTTCTTCTTCTTGTTTGCGTTCATCCGACGTCCAGTTTCCAAATTCGGAGGTGCTGTCTGTACGTCTAGTATGTTCATTTCGATGGTGCAGTCGTTAACAAATTCGTTTGCGAGTTGTCGCGGAATGTATGGAGACTTGTCGACCGTGGCAGTTGTGCAAACGTTCCGCTGGCGGCGCTGTCTCGCTTTCCATACAATTTTGCGATAACTCGCTAACGAATTCGTTTACGACTGCACCATCGAAATGAACATACTAGACGTACTGATGACGTTTTCGGTACAACCACTGGTTCGACAGGCGTTTGTTTCTCTCCGCCTCACGAGACACGAGATGGCTTGGAAAGGCAGCTTCCAGTGCCACACAGCTGTCTTGTTTTCCTTGTTAACGTTCACGTCTTTCACAAACACGATAATGTAGACGAGAGAAGACAACTGTAAGACTATCTTATAGACGCCGTAAGTTTTTGACACTCATTTTATTTAGACTTCATTGTGTTAATTATAACGTGTCGATGTTACAACACAACGTTGCGCCCCATTTTCTTCCTAGTACCTTTCCACTTTCTTTCTTCTTAGTTCGATTAATATTTACCAAAAACTACATTCTTCGAGCGGATCTAGTTTATATTGCCGTAGTAACTAGTATCATAAACAAATAATGCTTACACAAACTCATTAATTGCTCAAAGGTTATCAATACTTTCACTTTAGCATCAGGAACTTGCATTCTGAGAGTGAGTTAGAATGTCCACTAAAAATAATAAATAATGAAGTACGTGATAATTTGTCTTTATTGCAATAATCACAGCAAGTACTACCTGTAGTAATAAAACAATGGGAAATACACCGTAGAATCCAAGGCAGCGGTAGAGCAGTGGGCCGCTTATGGCGCCCAACACGTTTGCTATTTGGATGGCGGCGCGATGGGAGCCCATGGTACGGGTTACGTCAAGGCCATTGGCATGGCATACCTTTAAAATAAGATTTATTTTATCGTAACAGTAAAACATAAATCACACTCGTTATAAACATATAAAAAACTACTGCACCGCGCCTTGTCAGCTTGTATGTTTTCAACCTGGGCGAGGGCACCACGGTGCAGGACGTTATGCATCACCTCCAGGCTAAGATGAAAGTGTCAGATATGTACACTGTGAGCAGCTGGTGGTTACTCGGGGTCACTATACCTCATTCACGCTTGACGTGAGAGCTCGCAAGATGCAACTTAGTGACAAACGCAAACCACTGGTCTGCCGATGTATCAATACGTCATTTTAACACTGTTACGCCAAAAAACGTCGACAATCCAGCATCCAACCCAAAGCCGCATTGATTTAATGAATCAAATATTTATAATAATTGATTTATCGATAATTCATCAAGTATTTATGGCGCGTTTTCGATCGGAGGCACCAGTTGACCTAATGTGCTGTGACCGCGCGCTCTCCGCCCTCTATCTCGAAAACGGTTCACCGTATAAAACCGTTTTTTAAACAAAATTTGTAGAATTTTGTATCTTACAATATTGAAAAAATATACAAATAGCAATAATTGTAGGTACCTCCGGACTTAAAATCCAAAAATTATGTTCAAAATTACCGGATAACTCACGTTAAATAAGTCGAGTTTAGCTCGACATGTTTCGAACTAATTCGTAGCCCTTCATCTAGGAGCCGCGGCAGCTGCTGCTGCCAAACGCGAACTGCGCGCCTCGGCTCTCTGCGCGCGACTCAGAGAGCCGAGGCGCACAGTTCGCGTTTGGCAGCAGCAGCTGCCGCGGCTCCTAGATGAAGGGCTACGAATTAGTCCGAAACATGTCGAGCTAAACTCGATTTATTTAACGTGAGATATCCGGTAATTTTCAACATGTGTGAGTCTCACGGTAGTTTAATGTATAATCTAAAAATTATGCTGAAAGTGGCAGTGAAAATGAAAAAGTCATAGGAAGTATGTAGTTTTTTTCTTCTAATAACTAATATCGGATTCCCTAAAGTAAAGGAAAGGAATCAGAGAATAAGATCTATTCTAAAAATAATTTATTCCATCACAGTATGAAATTAAATCACAATCTAAGTAACTTTTTCCGATAGATTACTTTGGCTCTTCGATTGAACCTCTACTTTTTCTTCTTGCTTGGGTTGACCGTTATCCGGCATCCAGCTTCCAAATTCGAATGTGCCATCTAATGGCGTCTGTGGTACAACCACTGGCTTGACAGGTGGCTGCGGTTCCGGATAATTTGTTTTTTGTCCCAATTTCCTAGTGGCCAGGTACGCAAGTAACTGCACGTTGGCCAAGACGATGCCTGGTATCAGCCACGCGTCCGGTAAAGTTGTTACCGTGTGCTTGTACAGGTACGAGTACGCCGGCGAGGTTAGAGTCTGCGTGGCTGACTCCAATGCTCCTAGAACACTGTATATTTTACCTGAAAAAACAAACACCAGTGAATTTCAAATTGTTTGAACATGGAAGAATAATTGACGATCGAATTCTAAGTACATACGTTATGACTATTTTGTGTTTGTTAGTAGCTTCTAGTTATTTAATTAGTTATTTAATTTAATTCGAGCCGTTAAACATATTTATTTCATCGAAGTAAATTCAGCGAAAAAAGCGTTAAAACGTATATAACGCACTAAACAGAGATTTTTTTGTTTTGTTTATGTTTCTATTGTTTTAGTCTTGGCAGATTTATTTTTAACCTGAAAATAAAACACAAAGTCAATCTCATGATGCGAACCTTGCTCGGTGGGTAAAATCTGCTTGTTCAATATTGGCCGCTGCACCACCTGCGACCCCTGGCTTATGATGCCGATGAGCGGAACTGAAAATCAAACGATACTATTGTTAAATTTAATAAAAAAAAACGTTTTATAAATAACTTCGGAGCACAAAGACTATTCTATATAAGTATACTTATTTTCAATGTCTTGTTAGAAAACAGCGAAAATTTCTGAGTGCAAATTTGTACTCAAGTTATATTTTTTATCAATGCTTTTTTTATGCTAAACCCTACAAAATATATAGAAAAGGCCTAAGGCCTGGTCCCGAAAATGCTGCCAACGTTTCCTTCCTCGCTGTATCGCAATGCTAACGCGTTGAGCGAGGAAGGTGACAGCTCTTTGGTCCCCAGTTATATTTGCTAGACTCTTGGAGATCTCTTTTATACCTATTGCGGAGAGCGCTGGGGCCCCACCGAACTAAGGTCTCGACCTCGAATGATATAAAAAGGTATTCAGGACCGAGACCTTTGTATTTAGCGCGTTTGTTTTATTAGTTTGGTTGTATGCGTACGTACTCAGAAACACTACAAATGATACTGTAGCCGAAATCAGCCCCGAAGAGGCGAGGATGCTCGACGCGCAGCTCAGCACGCCCACCATCTCGTCGGACAGGCGCAAGCGCCGCTTCAGCAGCGTTAAGATCACGATTGTACCTGAAATTATCAATATTTTTGTGCAATTTTCGAAAGAGATCGAATCAATACAACCAAATCATAATGTCGCTACTTCACGCTCCGGAGAAAATAAGCAAGAGGCCTTTAATAAAAAACCTATACCCTATGCTATGGCTAAAAAATATGCCAGAAGTGGCTACGAAATGCGAAATAGTCTTGGTTTTGACTATGTACCTTTCGTGTACTCTGCCCTCTCTACACCATTTGGAAATACATGCGCGATTAATGTATGTACATGCAATTTCAACGATTACATAAATAACTTGTAGGTACTAGGTATGTACCTTAATCTATAACCACAGAAGAAAAGAAAGAATACCATATGGAAACTATACTTACCAAGAAAACTGGTAATATTTCGGTAGGCGAGGAAGAAACCGAATGTGACGTCATCCCATTGGAACTTGTTCCTATAGTACATGAACGCGAGCAGGACTTCAGCTGAAACCAAATAATAAAATATTATGAAACGTATGTTATGTGGAAATAACATTTGAACACCCAAGATTAATATACCAGATTATTCTATTTATCGTTTTGGAAACATATACCTATGGTAAAAGTACCAATGCTCAACACCTCAAACCCCAGTGGATGGCAGCCATCTGTCTTACTATGACATAAGGTTGCAAGTACCAAATATTGGGCCAGTGTCGAGCACAAGGACGTTTACCTTAATATGAATTACGCAGCTCCATCTTTTTCCAGGTTAAACCGAAGCACGAACTTAACCCCTCCACTTAAAATCTGGGCCGACCTCTTTACACTGCGTTGAGAACTTACCGGACAACAACATCCTGTCACCCAGAGCAACCACCAGCATGAAGAAGATGATGATCCGCTTGTAATCTTCTCTCCGCCTCACGAGACACGAGATGGCTTGGAAAGGCAGCTTCCAGTGCCACACAGCTGTCTTGTTTTCCTTGTTTACGTTCACATCTTTCATAAACACGATAACGTAGATGAGGGACGACAGCTGTAAAAGACAGATAGTGCTTTCAGACACAATAGTTTGTTTACATTCTTTAAATGTAATGGGTAAACATGTCGTCTTCAACGACGCGCCCTATTTTTGTCCTATTTGCGTTTAGTGCTTTTTAATGCGGTTCTGACTCGTGTGGCTCATTATTAGTCATGGTAAATAATACGTATACATGGATAGAAGTATGTTGCACACGTTTGCTGTTTGTGTATTTTCATGTATAGTCAAAGAATTTAATTCTGCTGAACCTTTGCTGATAAAACATTTTGTGAAACATTACATTACTTGACTAGAAACTGCTTAATGGTAGATTAGGAATGAAATTCCTTGACTAAACTGTATGAAAATTGGTTTGTGTAGATAAGTAAATAAATCAAAAAATATCTTCTGTTGTAACCGATTGGATCAGCCACGAGCCTGAACGGGGCTCACAGCTTCAATCTCTAAGAAAGTCTTCGACCTAGCTCCCTAAATAAATCATGGGCTTCTGAAGCCAGTAATAGGTAAACCATGAAATATTTAGTTGCAACCCCAACTTCTTCTGCGTGGAATATGCTTATCGGTGTCCCACGTCACCAAAAGTAGTCACTTCAATGGTCTGGGTCAATTAAAAGAAAATGTCTGATTATGACTTTAATATGACAAATGGACAGGCAGATTTGCTGTCGCGTTATAATGTTTCCAAGGAAGAAGGGACTGAATATTGAACAATAGGATCTACTGAAGTCATGGCTAAAATGATTTTGATACGGGGACTTTTGTTGGCCATAAAACAACTATCACGTGTCTGATTGATTATTCAGTATTACATCATAAATATCAAGATAAATCAAGCAGTAATTGACGCAAGTGTTTACATAATTTAGATCAAAAATTTTTAGGGAAAGAACACTAATGGTTATCTAAATTGATTAGACAATAGATAAAATCCACTAGTATTTTAGATGAGCGACATAGGCAATACCAGTTATCATTGCAATGAAGATTAATATATTCATTGCAAAGATAATATGTATGGTATGGGTGCTATGCCTAGAAGTGCACGTTTAACGTAATGAGACTGCACAATTTAAGAAACATGAACATAAACTCGTTTGTTATTTTTGTATTACTTACATAAGTTTTTTGAACTGAAATCTAGTCGAATAAAATTAAATGCAGGTATATAAGTACTGAGCGGCTTCCATAATAACTAAAATAGCGACGCATCTATATCTCATCTCTAAGATATGTATACTAATTAGGAATACTTGTTTCACGGATGCTGTGGTAAGAATATTGAATGAAATTATTATAAGAATATATATTTTATGGCTGGAACCTATCATTATTGTGCTCAACCCACACTCAAATACAATGACTTTCATTCACTAAGACAATCTATTTACCACAACATCCGAGAAGCGACCTAAATGCCGAATAATCAAAGCAAGTACCTGTAGTAATAAAACAATTGGAAACACACCGTAGAATCCAAGGCAGCGGTAGAGCAGGGGCCCGCTTATGGCGCCCAGCACGTGGGCTATTTGGATGGCGGCGCGATGGGTGCCCATGGTACGGGTTACGTCACGGCCTGTGGCATGGCAGATCTGAAAAGTAAGATTTATTTTTTATAGCACCAAAAGGATAAACAACCGATCATCAGATGGTAACCGTTCACGATTGCCCAGTTATCCGAAATAATTAGGCGGATTGCCAAGCTAGAAACTTAAAATGCAAAATGCTTCTTGTGACAATCATCGGCTGTTTTGCCATTCACGCTAGATTACAACAATGCAAGCACCGTTAATTTACATACATACATACATACAATCACGCCTGTGTTCTCAAATGGGGTAGGCAGAGCACACGAAACGTGACATAGACAAAACCATGATTATGACTATATCACGCTTTGCAGCCACTTCTAGCATTGTTTTAGGTCCGCGAAGATGGAAGAGGTAGAATAGGGACAGGTTGCTAGCCTGTCAGCATACCTACCTAAACCTAATCCTTAGTCGCCTCTTACGACGTCACTGTTAATTTGCGAAAACATAATCGAATTCAAGAAATATCAGATACGAGACTATTTGTGTGTCTGGTTCGTAGGTATCGCAAGGTCTTACAATTATCAAGATTTGAAGTCATACATTTCGGGCCGTATTGAAAATCCGATTTCAGTTTAGGTTTTATTACAAAGCAGACTGAACAAAACTAATAATAGATTATCATTTATTCATTCTGCTCAGTTTTATGATTAAAGGGGCTAAAACTGTTTTGTTCTGTCCTTGTTATTTCGTCGTATTTATTTTGTACAAATAAGGAGTTGTCCTTAAATTAAACTTTAACCGAAAACTTACATCACCAACGTGACAAAACGCCGCCGCCAGCATCAGGCCAAAATTCCCACCCAGCGACATTGGGATCTGCACTGCGTACAGAACCTGCACCGTCGAGAACCCAGGGAAGGTGATCATGAAGAGAACTGATGTCGTCATCACGCACATCCCCACTAGAGGCAGGATCAAGACAGGCTTCCGTCGACCGCTGCAGTCGCTCCATGGCCCCACAAATAGCAGCACAGCTGTGGCCATCAGAGAACCGACGAAGCTTCGGCTGATGTTGACTCCTGCGACCACCATCTGACTTGCTGCCTGGAATAGTTGCGAGTTCTGTTACTGGGTAGTCCTTGTTTTTAATCAAAGGTTCTCAATTCAACTGTTTTTTTATTTAGTTGAATATTATATTACCGACAAAACGTGAGAACTAAGTAAGTAAATTAAGTAAGGTTTGTATTTTTTTTCCTTACACAACTAACATAAGGTAGGTACTTAACTAGGTTGTGATCTTGAGATCTGACGGTCGCCAAATCCTTATGATACGATGATTATTTATCCATGCACAATATTGCATGAACATTTATTGCTTACGTACGTACTAAAATAGCACGTGCATAATGCGATATCTAACTTTATCTACTTACTTCAGCCGCTCTGAAGTCTTCTCCAACACCCTTGTCGCAGACTTCTGGTGGTAAGTTCAGATCTACAGTACAAGCTGTCCGTAGGTAGAAGTTCTGCAAAGTGGTCTGACCGAGGTTGATTGCCATCATGGCTCCTACCAGTGCTGGTTCTAGGATTATTTGCCATTTTTGCGGCGGTGATTCTTTCTTTTCTTCTTTACCTAATTCTAATTTGGTCAACGCTTTGGTGGGTTCATCACCTGGACTGAAAAAATTAAACGGTAAGTTAACAAGATTAATAGGATTATACATATAGTACCAAAACGTTTCCACCATAAGGCGCAGCGCAGACGACAGACTTTTGTGCGATCGAGTCTGCGGAGCAATAAAATGTCTGGATGGCGCGCAGACA
>BHDV01003923.1:236687-249453 GCA_005406045.1 Adoxophyes honmai | reverse complement strand
CCAATCATCCTCCAATATTAATTTTGGATATATATTTAATGTACAGAATTGACCTCTCTACAGTTTTATTATAAGTATAGATTTACTCTTGGCAACATTGGCTTAACGTAACACCATGCTATCTTAGTGATTGCTCTGTGTAAGAAAATTAAGGCGCATGCGTGAAAAACATGGCGAACGACCTCACTGCAAGGGTGGCAGTACTTGTTTAAGCAGGGACGAATTTTGCGTTACAGCCAAGCGAAGTATTTTTAAGACAATTTAATCAATATTTTGATTCCTGCTTGCATGAAGCTAGTGTATTTTATTAACATAAATTATTTATTATATTAATGAAAAAATTGGTTCAATTTGTAGCCCACAGAACATATTACGTACCGCATATAAAGTGTTGTTTGTTTTAATAATTTAATAGAAAAATACTATCGGGACAATCATTAAAAAAACAATTTAGTACGTTTTATTATTACAATAATATTATGTGATGACATTTTGAATTTAGTCGATGATAGTACTAAAATCATCAAAGTGTATGGTTTAAATTTCTCATCAGCGATATACAAGTCCTTTGGTTTTCAATAAAACTGGCGTTTACTAACCGGCCCAAGTACGGCCCTGTGTGATATTTGCATTCGGCTCCGCTCGGAGGGCTTCGTGCATTTCCGTGCGTTAGGCTCCAACCCTCATAGAGATGGCTCTACCACAATCTGAAAAATCTTTACAATATTTCCTGTTTTAACCAAAATAATGTACAGTTTTTAAGTGAAGTGCGTTATATTATAGTTATTCAACCATGGAGTATTGGTTTTAAATGACTATTACTCGGTTAACGTGTCTGTTAAGTGCGAATCTGTGATTCTTGTGTTGTGTTACTGCGATACTTTTGGGGTCGGAGTGATAGTCTTAGGTAAAAATGACACATCCAACCTATTTGTAATTAAAAAAGAAACATTTAATGACATAATTTTCTAGTTAGCTGGTTAGATTACAAATGAGAATTAGGTCTAAGAAAGAAATAGGCAAGTCATTTGTTTTTTCAAAAGGTTAAAATTGTTTGCAGGTATCAAGCCATGAAAGGGGTTGACGACGATGACTGAAAAAGGCGAAGTGAATAGGATGTTGGGTAAGTTGTTTTATTGTTTTTCATTTATTTTATACGTCCATTATAAGTAAAACTATAAGATACTTTCGCACAAATATTAACACTCATAATTACTATGGCGTAAATGGATTTGGAAAGGCTGTGCAGTCCGATAATTTACTAAAATTTGTAAATTAACAAGCGACTATTCGCAGTCTGGTTTATATTTATGTACACTTGTACAAGGGCGTTTATTTGTATTCGCAAAATTCGCAATTCAGTCGATTACTAGGTTGTGAATGTTGTGATATAATAATAATATATGATGCATTGATCTCGCCTTGATAGCGTTCTAGTCAAATTGCTAGGTAACAGTTTTACCTAATTTTAACAAGTAAGAAAAATTAATTACTTGCTAAGTGACTAACTGGACGATGTAAATGTTGTTTTGCTAGTACCTACATACCTACATACATATTCTCACGCCTGTATTCCCTGTATTCCTACCTAGGTATTTCGATTTATTTTCTATAGCCAACCACAATATTTATCCGTGTTACGATAAAAATACGTATTTTTATCGCTGATTTTTGTAGTGATCGTGACGAAGTTCCTCGTAGTACCTAATTAAAATTAAAACCATAGGTAAACCTAAGCCGTAAAACGGTGACATTTTATTTTATTAAAATTTAGTTTTATTAATAAATTGTATCATAAGAAAAACCGAAAAATAAATTATCCCGTCTCGTCCCGTAGTCAGAACGAAATAAGTAATTTTCTACGAAGGTACCTAAGTATATTGAGTAAACTGCCGGATCGACGCTTTTGGATTATAAATTCGTACTATATTCGTACCCATTTGAAATTGAAGATAAAACATTTAAGTAGCGATAGCCTATTAATGATTACCTCACCCTTTTGTCATCTGTATCCCTATTTCTAATCTAGTGCCATCGTAATCCCTACTCACTCCATTTCACGAAATCACACATTTGCACTATGATCCTTTTAATTTATCACTATCAGGTATATCTTTGATCGTAATAATTATACACGTATCTGCCACTGATCGGGGGGCACGGCAGTGCCCCCACCAAGTCGAGCGCAAAGCAAGCACTGCCGTACCATCCTTTACTGGAACCATTTCGCGGCATTTTCAGGCCCCTATTTGAGAACCTCTGGATAATACTAGGACGATGAAATTTTCGTCATCTAGTGAGCTATAACCACATACTTAAAATCCAAAATTTCACGTCTGTAGGTAATTCGGTTCCGAAGTTAAGCGAAAGCAAAGTTTCGCATTTTCGACACTCACTCACTCACTCATGATCATCAAAATAGAACTGGTACTTCCCGTTAACTCAGAGAGCTGAAATTTGGTACATGGTTAGGGATTAACGACTACATAAAGGGAAAAATGTAAAAAATAGGATAATCGAAGATCTGGAGTACCTGGTGAAAACACTAGAGCCCAACCAAACTACTATAGAGATCGACACACTTCTTTTACAAAAAATATTCAACTTAGTGGGACGCTTCATTTGATGTCAAAAATCTGAGGTCTGAAGTATCTGATGAAGACCCTGAGCTGCTCTGGTACATAAAAAAAATCGACTGTAATTGCAAAAATCCAGCGTCGAGAGACACATCTTCTAATTTAAGGACCGCGAATGGGCAATACGAAAAACTGTTCCTACTGTACGAGATCAAAACCGGAAAAAAGAAAAGAAAGATAATTTACAAAAATAAGTAAATGTGTGAAATAAGAAAATCTAACATAATTAATGAATATGCTCACGTTTCTACAAAAAGAAGTGAAATCCCATCAAAAACATTCTGTAAAAAATCTACCCAAGTCTCGTTGAAGCTGCTTGTTTATCTCTAAAAAGTAATGAAATCTAGACATAGTTGTGCCAAGTCTAAGGTTCCTTACTGCGATTTCCTTATTATTATAGGTAATGTTGTGTGACTTGGCCGTTGAACACTTTATACCAATTACCCATACCAGTATGGGCTATTATCTCGCGTAACAAACAAGGTAGTTGCAACATTACATGTTAACAAAATTGACTTGTACCCACTAACGTATAAAAAATGTTCAACGGCCAAGGCACACAACTTTAACTATAATAATAAAGAAATCGCAGTAAGGAACCTTAGACTTGGCACAACTATGTCTAAATTTCATTACTTTTTAGAGATAAACAAGCAGCTTCAACGAGACTTGGGTAGATTTTTTACAGAATGTTTTTGATGGGATTGATACTTACAGGTAAATGAAAACTTTATTAGTCCGAATATATCCACATTAACCGCGGATGTCACGACAGCTGCATCAGAAATTTACATGTATGTGACATCCTCGCCTGCACGTGAAGTTAATTCTTAATTGAAACGTTGCATGACGACTTTAATTATGTTACGAACCGTGTTCCGTACTTAACCGAAAATACATTAACGGGCGCACTATTTCATTTCGTTCTTTATTGCCGGCTATTGGAGCTTGTTTTTCGATAAGAAAGCTCGTTAGGGATTCAATCTTACTTGTTCGTTGGTAACTGATATAATAATTATGTGTAGCCAATGCATTAACAATATAAGTAAACACGCAAGTAGGATAGTCTTACCGAGAGGTACAGATGACATGAAAATACTTGCCGAAAAAATTACTTTTGGTACCCCTGATTTATATTTACTGGGTCAATTCGCAATGCACTGCGCTAACCGAGTACAAGATCAATAAAAATAAAGGATAAGCAATATTTCTATTTCATAACAGAAACGAAAGGAAGGACTTAAAACACCAGGCACGTATGACTAGAAAGCACGTAGAATAAGGCGCACCCTGATTACAGCCCGGTAACTTTAATACGGCCGATATGACTTTAGTAGTGATCGAATTTATACCCTATTTTACTCTTGAAAAGGTTCAGGCAATGGTGTCGATTGAGTTCTTAACAAAAGGCTAAACCCTACCCAAGAGCCATTTAGCACCTGCCCTTCAACTGGGCAACTGCAGTTGAAGACGTGCTAGTGGAATTGTGAAGAGTGCTAAAATTAAATTAAATGGAGTGACTATTAAAATTGTAAACAAGTAATCGCCAAGTAGAATTAGAGTAAAATATATTCTTATATTATTTATTGGAAAGATTAACACGTCAATTTAAGTATTTTTCTTATTGTACGTCACTCAAGAAATCACGTCTTTTTCAATGGGTTTCAATTTTGATAGTGCATCTATTATTATCATTAGATGCTTCCGCAATTGTGTTGGTGCTGAAAAAAACAAATCATTTCAGTATTCCGTATAGTTAAGGAAGGGACGCTCTTTTAATTCTGCAATTTTGCACTGTTGCTGACTGTTCTTTTTTAATGTGTAATACCAAACCAATTCCAAGGTAACTCGGAACTAATAGACCCGAACTTCCATATATTTACCTAACCTACGCTTACTCTACCATATGTGTATTTTTAACCATATTTAGAAATCTCGCCAAGGCTCCCGGAGTGTTTATTTCTTAGATATTACGAGATGCGCCGACGCAGTTACACGGTCGTCTCTCGGTTAACTTGTGTCCTCTGATAACCTATAGATTACATTACACTCACAATTTCCAGTGTTGAACATTAATCTTGAGTGTTTGAGCAACTGTTCTTCAATAGTGCTTGTTACAGTCACGAAGGTTATGTGTAACTTTACGGCAAACATCAAAACATGTAACAAAATTGTGCTAAAATATAGTGTATTGAGATTTAAAAAGCAAGTGTATAAACTCAAGATAAGGAAACGAAAGAAACAAAGTGATTTAAGTTTGAGTTAGGTTTAAAAAATAAATCCAAGCAAATGATCGCACTAGTGCTGTGTATATTTGGGTTGATATGTGAACTTGCGAGGAAAGCAAGCCCTCAAGTGATGACGGAAAGTGAAGATATTAGTCGCAGATATGTTTGTAAACGAAGAAAAAGGAGAGGAAAAAGAAGGCGCAGAAGACGCAAAGGTAGGCATCTTGTAATGTTTTAAAAACAAAATACATAAATTGGACTACATAGTTTTAGTATGGTTCCGCTTTTAAATAAACAAGTTAAAGTTTAATTTTAGTCATTCATCGATCACTCTTCAGTCACCATCTTATCAGTCAGAAATTGCATTGATACCTAAGTTCAGTAAATGTACTAGTTCCGAGGTCCTTTAATTTAACTCGAGCGGTGTTGCGTTTCTTCCTACATGTAACATAATGTAGATATCAGTTTACCAAGGTTAACGATGATGTAAGGAAACCTAGTGTCAAGTTTGTGACTCCGCCGAAAGATATTCGTTGAGAAAAACAAAGTTTATTTTTAACGCGCGCGACATCTAGTTGCGAGTTGTGGAATCAGTTACTTAACTGATATGTCTATACGAGACACGATTTGTTTTCCACTGCCTTTCTAGCGCGCATTTGTTGATCACACTAGATGGCGCTGTTTTTCATAGATCATTTAAATTTTGAAAATGGTGTCATTGCATTAATTAATCCATCATCGTTCTATTGTATTATTTAAATATTCTACTGCAATTAGGCCACAATTGCGGTCGATTGTCGATTCCACAGTGCAGACAACATTCTTAGAATTATTGTCTCGTAATTGCGGTAACATCTTGATACCGTTAGTCAGCACTATCAAAAATAACGATTGCCAATTGGGGACAGCGTTCTCTTGTATTACATAGAAGAGTTATGGAACCGTTCCCACGCACGAATAGGTTCGTAACTTTCAGATGTAATGTTGCGTTACACGATTAAATTCCTCCAAGATTTTCAGTGCGACATGTGACGTTAGTTCCTCCGCTGCAAAGTTAGCTAACTCTCTGTCATTTGGAGCAAGGTTGCAGCCACTTACGGCTCATTTGTCAGGATCCACATTTACATAGTCATGCGACCCGAACGACAATTTTCGCCATATGACCCGATTTACAGCTGAACGGATTAGAGAGGTCACGTAACGTCCTGTGTTGCTATTTTCCCGTTTCCGATGAGGGCTATTTCACGAGTCATTGACCTGGCAATTTTTGCCAATTGAATTGGGTTCAATCGAATTCTTATAGGTAAAAAACGTTCTTGTTAAACGCCCCATTTTACTGAACAAGCATTGCCTTCGGTAAATGCTTCAGCAAGTTTTTGATATTTTCAACAAGAGTTACCTATACTCCGTTTTTTTTTGGGTTGAGAATTTCAACGAACACAATTTGAAATTATCTCTGGAATTCATTAGTAAAACTGGAAATGATTTATGCAAATACACTTAACATTGTTTGTTATTAATGTTCTTAAATCAAACATCATCATAATTTGCGCCGATATCTTGGGATTACTGAAAAATATGTAAGGATTTGACAGTTAAAATTATAAACCCAAAGTAAACAGAGTATTGTCTTGGTTTGAAAAATGGATTCATACCTTATATTGTTTGTTTTTCTTTCTGTATAATTGAAGGCTTCCCAGTTTATTTTTTATAAATTTCTGCCCGATAGTGAAATTTATCACCAAGGATACCTAATAGACAACTCTATTCCAAAATGCGATTTTCATCGGGAAAATGTGGTGACACTTTTCTTACTGGTTATCCTTGTAAAGTGTCTATTCATTTGCGTCTGCTTGTAGCTAAGACTAGTGAGACTATTCTTGGAATATAAAGCCGGCCTTCAGCGCCGCACAAAAAGTGATGTTTAAATTAATTAGCTTTGAGTCAGCTTAGTCTAAATATGGTTGATAGCGCACAATGCTTTCATGTAGCGATTTAGGGGTCATTCACTTGTCTTATGGTCCCCACACTACGCCAGTGTTGGTTTGAATTAGCAGAAGTACCGTAACATTTTTAGCCGAATAACTATGGACTTGCTAAATGTAGTACTTCAAAGATGTGTACCGACGCTTTCCGTTAGCTAAATTACGATTGCAGTTTAGATGAATTTTGAAGAAAATTAATAACACAAATATTTGACAATCATTTATCGTGATAGGTGATAGCCAAAGAGCCAGGCATGGGTTCTATCTCAGCAGTCTACAAAACTGTGTACCTACTTAGCTTCCGAGATGGGAGTAGTTAGGTTCATTTTACGCTTCACTTTTAGTGAAACAAATCGTACTTTTCCATTCTAAAGTTTTGAAACTTACTTAGCCTAAATGAAACAAGTTGTAAGATTTTTAATTATTTTGATACTGGAAAGGGTTCTAAAATCTGCCTATTTATCTGAATATTAGATTCAATTAGCGGCGGGTGATCGCCCGCATGACTCAATCATTGAGCATCTGCCGAAAGTTAACAAACTTATCACTCGTTAATGATGGGACAGTCCTGTTACGAACAGTATTTTTAATTATAAATTTTATCTGATCGGCTTAACCTAAACATCTGCCAGTGGACACTTTTTTTACCTGTAATCGGTATTTGTTATGCACCCTCCCGCCACTGAGAGACTGAGAGTTTGTTTGTCATGAGCGTGACGTCGACCGCGGTGAAGTTGGCCGCACGTGCACGTCAGTTGCGCGCGCAGCGCTAGCGCGATAGACGGTTATACGGCGGTGGTGCAGTCGTGATCCGATTAACAACGTCAGTTTTATACTTACACCTCATAACAATATGATTACATTTATTGATTATTGCAGCATTAGCGTAACGCTTGACTCGGCAACTGCATTAGAATTCATTGACAAAAAAAAACTTTTTATTACTGTGAATGTTGGAATTCCGCCTTCACAATGCAATAATTTAACGTTTCGCCATAGTGCATGCGGTTTGACCTTAATGTTGTAGTTAATTTTGTTAGTGTTTCCTAGTGTTCGTAGTCTGATACGAAAGTATCAAGATGTGGCGGCGCGCGGGGCGCAGTATAGGGGGATTAATCCCGAGTTATTTGTGTGCCGTTCCCCGCGATCCCGGCGTCCCGCGGGCACGTGCGGCTGTGTTCGGAGCGCTGGCGCCCCGCCCCGCGCGGCTCATTCACGCGATCAACCCAACCAATATTTGGATCGGGATAGCGTGCTCGCAGCTGTCAAATCAAGCGAAACGCAGTACTGTACTACTACTACTAACAAATCTAATTTACTTTATTTCGCTTGCAGTGTCTTTACTTGTGTTTTGTCACGTGCAAAAACAATGTGA
The DNA here is from genome assembly GCA_005406045.1 of Adoxophyes honmai. Classification (NCBI taxonomy): domain Eukaryota; kingdom Metazoa; phylum Arthropoda; class Insecta; order Lepidoptera; family Tortricidae; genus Adoxophyes; species Adoxophyes honmai. The sequence goes on along the minus strand of BHDV01003923.1, from coordinate 241,229 downwards.
ACAGTGGTTGTTAATATATTTTCTTGATTACTTATATCCTTTTTGACTCAATTAAAATCGATCGAACACGCAAAATGTGAGGTGATTTACCCTCAATGTGTTAAAGTGCTAAGTGATGAAGGTGCTTCGCTTGCGATATTTGCACGAACCTATCGAACACTCATAAAGGATACTTTGGAAAAAGAAAATGCGGATCAAAGCTCTCACAGACCTTCGCCCGAATGGTAAATATTTTTAAAGTACCCACTTTTTTTTAGTTCATTAAGTATTTTGGAACAATCACGTTTAGAATAAGTTACATACCTACCTAGTAAGTTCCATTAGTAAACTTACAGAGAAAAGATAAAATTGCCAGAATTTTTAAACCTATTGACCTAATATGTTATAATCATGACGCATTTGAGAGTTCTAATTACCGTGCATAATTGTCGCTTGTAGAAAAACATTTAGCCTCTTGTCCTCTTATTAGAGAGGCGTATACTTTAAATTGCGATGACTGGCCGGAGCGCGCGATTGGTGCAGCCGAGGTCGCGGTTTCATCACGTCCATAAAAACAATAAACCCGGATCATATCTTCCATATGGACCACATTTGCCCAAGCGTGGACTGGACTTGCCCATTGCCCAACGTAAACAATCGATGATTGGTCGTGAAATTCTTATTCCGGATTGATTCATTGTTTACACGGTACACAATCTTTTGAATTTAGTTGCTCTTTGAATGTGGTACAACTAGAACAAAATTTTAATTTATAGAAATTGATAATATAAATACAAATACAATGTAGGTATTGCGGTAGGTATAATATGAATAAAATGGGAACAAAGTTATTATTTAACTGAACTAACCGAAATAAGGAAAATTGCTCATACACATTGTAGTACCTAGACAGCGAAACAATAAATATTCGCAAAAATATAACGAATATACCTAGTTAACAATTAACTCGCAATTTTCCTTCATAATGGAATATTTTTATTATACGTAAGAAAATGTAGGGCTCACTTTATTTACTATGCGTCAAGATTGAGTGATGATGGCAACAGAGCACACAGACGTGCAATAATTGGAACACTAGAGATAATTGCGTAAAACAAACGTTGTCCACAAACATGTTTCGAAATAGCGCCCTATATCTTTCATCAGTGCCTCCAACCTTTGGATAGGTACTGTTCTGATTAATGTAATCTCAACCAGGTTACCAATTGTTTGGTCGAACAATTAGACAGGGGATTCCACCAATGAGGAACATCAGGGCTGTTTGCAGTAGAGAACGTTGATGATATTCAGCCTTTTATACTTGATCCAAAAGCCCCCATTATTCGTTAACGAGGTGCTATGTTGGTCGAAACTATTTAACCATGCTATTGTTATGGTATCTTTTTAGAGCGCAGCAATAATTAACACAGGAAGTGCCCGATGATCTGTTTATACGACTAAGTTAAGCGACTCAGAAGCCTGATTCGTATTTAATTGAATGTAATTTAGTTCTAGCCAGCGTCATTTAGATTCATGGAAGTCGTTATTATTATACATAGTTATAAAATATCTTAACGGATTGTAATAGTAAATCGAAATAAATACGTAGATAGACTTTATTAATTTATAATGCCTGGAATACTCAAAAAATCTACATTTTTGATTGGGCTGAATTTCTAATGATCGCAGTCCTAAAGTTACGAGTATCTATCTATATGTGTATTTGTTTGGGACGAATAGGCTCAACGATTGATCGTAAAGTTTTATGTTCTAAGTAAATCGTAATACGCTTCCATGCCATATGTGCAGAGGAAGATATGGAGCAGATTCGTCAAATGATTTCTTAAAATAGTACTTCTTCGTAAAAATACCAGCTGCTGTTTACGACTCCATTTGCAAAGAATTTGCTTAGTGCTAGCCAGAGGGATTGTGCATTTTTCCGGGATAAAAAAACCATAATTATGTCCTTACCTAGGGACTGAAACAAGTTATCCACATGCCGAATTTTTCACAATTAGTGAAGACATTGAAGCATATACATCTTATTAAATTTATTTACGTAACTATGAAAATTTCCGGAAATAAAAGACGTTTAGGTATACCTTTTTCCGAAACTTAAATTTTCTCCGTATTCAATTTCGTCAAAACCGTTTCAACGTTTGAAGTTCAAAAACTTACCTAACAGACAGACTGACAGAGTCAACTAGGAAAGACGGTTTAGTTCAAGTTACAGTTGTTTTTGAAGCTGATCAACAAATTCAAATCATAGTGATAAATCAAGTCCTTCCTACATTACCCACCTTCAAACCAAATTCCACATCAAAACGCCCAATCGAATGTTTTTGGGTCACGAGACGACGTGTGAAAGCACTTTATCGAAAGCAATATCCCACGCGGTATTTGGGTTGAGCCTTCTCAAGTTCAAGAATATCGAGCGACCGTCGTCCACCCCGAATTGACTGCATTTGCACCCCAGTGTCTGGGGAGACTTCCTTACGATCGATTCCAGCCCCTGCTTTCTTTATAACCCGATATAGGTAGGTTGGTATCCATTTGTCGTCACGTGAGTGAGAGACGAAGTTTTGAACCTGGGGTGATTGATGAATTGTCATTGTAAGATTTTCGTTTTGTTGCGATTGTCTATGTAAGAGAGCATCATTTTATGTTTGGCTTTCAATATTTTACTATCATTGAAATTACTACTTTATGTAGGCTCAAATTAGTGTACAGTTTCAAGAATTGTTTAAAATCATAATAGCCAAATTGCGAATCGTGTCTATCTTGCTTTGATGTAAAATTATTATATCTTACTGAGAAGCCAGTAAACTGCATCAGTTCGTAAGCATTTCCTAGTATACCACAGTCTCAGTACAGACATGGTGCGTGAGACATTTCACACTTTCCAACGCTGCTCACCGTTTTCTCTTCAGATGCGTAAAATGGATAGGAAATGTTAGATGTTGTCATTTGAATATTATTGCACCGCACTATGTATTATCTTATTCGTAGTTGCTAGCTTGAAATACTTAAATTTCCGCAATTCGACAGTTAGATGTTTCATGAGAGGATTGAAATTCAATAGGCACAAAGTGCAATTTTATCCAAGGGAGAGATGGCTCTGTTCTATTTAAAGTATAAGTGTGCAGACGCCGGCTAGACATCCGGCTGATTTCACCTTTTGATAGTTCTGTTTCAGTCAACTTCAATCGTATGCATGCATAAATTAGCATGACCAAGTCTTTTGGGACAACAGAAGCCTCACACAGCTTTAGCAAGAGTTCAAATCCAGGGAAATACAAAAAGAACGGAATAGTAGAAATTGGCTTTCAAACGTTTTTGTCTAATAAAAAAAACAGTCGCACTTGAATGCCTTGAAAGTGAAACTTACATCTGCTGTTTTTCAAGAATTCCATGCTGCATTCGTCCGCTAAGCGTGCCCATTTCAACGTTTCTTACGCGACGAGGTTCAGTTACCGTCGGATGAAATAAAACTCATCAGGGGGGTTAAAATGCTCTGCTAAACCTGAATTCCATACCACTGAGTGGCGTACCGTACATACAAGAACATCGCGCCTTTATTCCCAAATCCCACGAACGGTTACCCCAAGTCAAAACTTAGCCACATTCGTTTCATTTTAGGTTTAAAGTTAAATAAAAGGGGTCGCTTAAAATATACTAACATGCTCTGTTTTTTTTTAATTAATACTGTCAGTAGCTTATGCTAACGATTTGGTCCTCCATTTATATTAGGAGCTTATAAAAGCGCTGGCCCATATCTAATCTTTAAGTATGTTGGTATAAGACTTACTATAAGTAATGACTTTGTATATTCTCCACAAGATACAGGCATCAGCTCACGTGATCCGAATAATTTCGATGTCATTAAACGGATCAAGTCGACTAACAAGCCTTGGCTGGAAAGGTTGGGATTAAGATAAGGCAAAGGTAAACAAGAAAATTAATATGCCTAAAATGGTCTTGTATACTGTTACAGTTACCTAGTGACAGCTCAATACAAGCAGCAGGTGTCGAACAATTACGCAAAAAAGTACCCATTATAATCCATTCGTATTGTCCATTGACTGGCTTCCTTTCTTATTAAGACATGAATGTCATGTATCACCCAGACAAAACTTAATTCAATATCTATCAATAACTAATTAGAAGCCTGGCCAATCTTTTTAAGATTTGTCATGAAGACACTGCCTACCTTCTTTTAGATTTTCCGATATGGCAACCTTTTACAAAATCACTAGGTACGTGAGTCATGGGTCAGTCAGATAGTTAAAATATCTGTATTGCCTAATGGTAGGCAGAGCAAACGAAACGTTACATAATTGTAACTATGATTATTTTACGTTTCGTAGCCACACTATTAGGTTTAAACATAACATGAAAAAGTACAATAGTGACAGGTTGCTTTGCTAGCCTGTCACCTAAACATATACCCTATAGCATCTCCTTAGCCACCTCTTACGCATAGATGTAATATACCCAAGATACACCACCAGCGCTAAAAATGTGTCTCGAGAAAGCAGTGCTTAAAATCCCTTTAAGCACGCT
>BHDV01003923.1:205831-234974 GCA_005406045.1 Adoxophyes honmai | reverse complement strand
AATTCTATGCACTTATAATAAGATTGTAATTCGGAAAATGTAAATACAGTTTTTATAACATTGTGTGTTTCTATTTTGTCTACAAAATGCATACATCTATAACTAAGTGATGGCTAACTTTCGGACACTTTTTAGACTCAGATTTGTAGGCGATGGTGTATCTAGGGTATATTAAATCAATGCTCTTACGACATCCACGGAAGAAATTGAGACATCTTAAATCCGATACCACACAGAGGGTCAAAACATGTATAATATTAAGCGAAATGTATCAAAATATCATGCAAATTTCTTGACTGTCAGTATTCCGTAAGCGATTTATACGTGGCTCGCGCTTTAGTTTTTAGAGATAGACTATACGTGCCACTGTCTCCGTAAAGATGTCAGTAAATTACTAGTTTATCTCACGCGCGAGTCGACTTAGGGTTCGAAAAATACACAAATTGTTGCTAGATATTCATTGACTAACAAGAGACCGACAGTTTTCCACAGACAAACCGTGTCCCTATGTAGAAAAATTCCGCACCCTGGCCGTACCTATTTAGTAATGAGGGTAAGTTCTCGCATCGCGTTGCAATGGAAAAATCCTGGCGCGGAATTACCCCACTACTTAAAACCTTGCCAAGTTAGATGCCGGGGACTGTAAGTGGTCAGGAATTAAAATGTTCTAATAGAATGTAGTACAGTTGCATAAAGTGAAAACTCATAGAGGAGTTTGTTGGATACTAATAAAAGGAATTCAGTCAAATTGCCAAACTTAAACTGGTACCTACCTAACTGGTAATGGTAACTGGTACCTGAACTGCAAAATGTTCAGACCTCATTTAAAAGAATGACAAATAAGTAGGTACGACGAATTCTAGCATCTGTCTGACACGTAATTCAATCCTCATACGGACAAATACCTACTTACCCAACTTTAGTGTGTTAATTTTTTTGACGACAAAAAAACTGAGCATATTTTTATTCTGTAGATTTCGGAATTGTTATTGTCACATGATATGATACCGAAACAGCCAAAGCGTAAACATATGAAATTACACTCTTAAAGTACCTACGTGTGGGTGTAGGAACATTAAGTAAAACGTACAGGTACGGCTATGGTCGCTTTTTTCGTTAGTAGTAACTTTAACTCCGAAGATTCCTACTCAGGCGAGATTATTGATTCGATTTCACACCTTTGTGAGAATATAAAGACCGAGTTTGGGAGATAGTATCTAGAGACATACATATTTGTTTCTTTGTCGTGACGCAAAATATTAAGTATACTCTTAACATTTTTCAGACCGCTAGGTTTACCGATAATAACGGTAAATATCTTCGAACATGGTTAGTCGGGCGTTGTTGGGCGTTGCGTAGATGTTTGCATAGGTCAAATTTGATTACAGTTCTCATTCAATTTGCAAACAATTTATTATGTGTCGAATAAGGAGATTTGAAAGTTTACATGGTTTTAAGAGATTTTGACCCTGACATTACGACTGCTAGACTACGTTCAACCACAGGTTCAAGGAAGACTTCGAGTTGCAATTATAGTATATACAATACATATTATGTACTTTTTCATTGCTTTTATAACTGTCTGACAGTGTTTTCAAGAGTATCATATCAAATACGAGCGATTGAAATTTGATATACTTATGTATAATACTACTCACGGTCAAAACCCAGTCCTACTTACTTGTGATTATTTAATGCATAACAATATAAAATGGGTTACTTGGTGGCTTTGTGTACATTTAACATTGAATGCAAAGTAAAGAATGTCTCTGTACAGAGCTTGTTGTTATCATGTTCTTCAGAAACACGGCTTGGCAAGGAGAAAATGATGCGCAATTTCCTTCGCTCTGAAGTTGTTTAAAAAGGACAGTCTGACGAAAATGGCCTTGGCCCTTTTAGCGATAAGGTTGCCTTTCCTCCCCTTGAGCCCGCTGAGCTTTCGTTCAATAATTTGCACAGAAACAATGGGTTATAGTAGAATACCTATCAGCGTAGTCACGATATTATCATGGCTTTAAAAAAAGGTCAGGGGTAACATGTTTTCGGTAATACAATTTGTGATTTCCATTTAAAATTATGGAGTTTTTAGTTAACTAGTCCAAATCATCATCATTATCAGCCCGTTTCAGTCCACTGCTGAACATCAGGCACTTTCATGACGCATCAGGCAAGTCGTCACTTCATTTAGTGACAGTTTCCATGCAGAATCAAAATAAATATTCTGCGTCAAAAACCTTGTTAATTACTCTACACGAGAGTTTCTTTTATCAGTCGCTCATTAAAATCGTTTTCAGCTACTCATTTTAATTCCAAGTGCCATCCTTAAGCCCTTTGACAACTTAAGCCCACTTGCGTGCGTTAAACGCTAAGGCAGTTTTCCTTAACGGCTTCTTAACATGAATCCCCGTGGCACTAAAATAAAACACGTAAGTGTAAAGCTTAAGTTTTACGAACCTACTGTTAGTTTTTTATGCGTGACATTTAGACACTTCATGCAAATAGGAAAATAGCATTTGAATTTGAAAAACACATACTTCTGATTAACTTTCACATTGTAGCCGTCAAAACAAAGGTGGCTGGTACTGAGACGTGGCTACTTCAGGTTAACGTAATTCAGTGAGTGTAGGTAACTAAGTTCGAGCAAGTATCGTACTTTCGTCTCGTTACACAATTTTCCATAGTCACTTTCCCATTCCCCCTGAGTAGCGATGAATCATTCGGTGCGTGTTTTCCGGGAAAAACTCTACTTGAGATTAACGCCTCTGGCTACACCAGGGGCTACTTTACCCTTGTGGCGTATAAATCTTCCATAACGTTGTTTTCCACCGCAATTTTCTAGTAGATGTGATTCTCGTGTTCGACTCTATTACGCGTTTATGGTTTTATTTCCAAACTGAGGATTTGATTACAGTACTATAGACTTTCCTCCATTATGTGTAACCTTTTGTAACTCTTTGTTGCGTGCTGAGCTAATTTCTTTAAGAACTGCGGTTGTAATTTCAGGGTTATTTCAGAACCTAATGTAAGGGCAATATAATTTTAATAAACATCCAACCCACAAGGAAAATGCGTACTTAACTACATTTATATTTCTAACATATTCTCACTACGTTTATTTACGTATGACGTACGTGTACAATTGAACATAGATGTCTTATGTTGCCTTCCTCAACACATTAATCCAATTGGATCACTTACAGTAAAATGATCATGATTTAATACCCACATTAACGAGTAGAAAGTTCGCTTCAGTTTCGATTCCAATGAGACTTTCCTGGAATCCGACTAGCTGTAGGGTGGACTGGATTAGGACACCGACCCCGCTTACCCTCTGTCTACGCCAATATATTTTAGTTACACCCTTGTTTTTATGGTGGTGTGACGCCGGGTTATTCAAGAAGTTGCGTGTTTGTCTCTCTAATGAAAAAAGTGGTGCATAGGCTGCGAACAGACCAGAATCGACATTACAAGGCCACTACAAGCCAGCCACTACAAGTTACTACAGGCCAGCTACTTTCATTACCAACTTTTACATAGTACCTACTAACTAGATGACTTTAGCATTTTATTAAAATTGTAATTCTCGTCATTAGATTAAATCTGATAAAAATGCGTCTCGGCTTTGTTAGGGGAGGGAAGCCTCCACCAGCTTTGCGTGCTTAGCTTAGCAAAATTAATTTTAGTCCCTCACCCCAAGTGACTAATACGCATAGAATGACACGACACGTCCATATTTTGTAAGTGCGATTACACGTTTAAAACATCTTCAATTCACTTTCGATCATTTTAAAAACAAGTCGAATACGTTTTCTTTCTGTAAACAGTAAATCTTGGAATCGTTTCGGATAGTCTGCTGGCTCGTTGCCCACTTTTCCTTGCGATTTTACTGCGCGCCTCGTTTCCAATGCCCGGACATTTTGCAGTCTACATCCTAGATGGCAATAACCTATCAGTTTCATTACTTTTCCTCTTCGATATTTTGACGATTTATTTTTATAGTAGAAAATACAATATTGGAATAAGAACACGATTCATGTACACTCAGTTAGATATAAAAATAGGCTTGAAAGTTCCATTCTGATTAGGTAAAGTTTTAACCCCGACCCTCAAATATTTAATTTAGAAATGTTTACACTCAAGGTTAAGTCAAATGCAATCCGCCTAGTTAGCGAGTTAAAGAAAGTCTCCATCTGAATTACAATGCGGTTCAAGGTTTAATTAAAACAACTTACTGTCTATTGTTTAGCAAACTTTCCATATTAAATTAGAAGAAATATCACTTGGTTCTATGAAAGTGTGCATGGGACTTCCCAGTGTCTCCAGATGACTGATAACAATATTAGTTGGACGAGAATATTCCATTGTGAATTACTGTCTTTTAACGTCCATAAAGCGTTTCAAAGCGTGTCAGAAGAAACAATGCTGTGTAAATAGCTTTGTAGTTAACTAACCAGCTTAATTGTCGGCGTAAAAAGCCCCCGTATGATATTATTGAATGCTACCATCATTGCCCGTGCATTGATAAGAAACTTATTGAGAAACGAGAACGTAGCTTTAAAGTTTACATATAAGTGTGTTTTTAACCAATTGTTCATGATCATAGAACATTGATTCATGTTGAGATGAAAAATGTATAATTTCTTAGAATATCTTTTTGCGAAAATATTTTGGCGTTGAATAAAGCGGTGCTAAATTACACGTTCAATAATCATTGTCATAAAAATGTACGCGAAGCACTTCGCATTACGTGTGAGATCTAAAAATACTGCGAAAGAATTCGATACCGGCACCCGGCGATTGAGAACAGACAGTGTTAAGTGTCTGACAAGCGTTATTAGGTGCGAACCTCTTCTTCAATGGGCCTCTCAGATGCCCGAAACGTCTTTAATAATGTAGGTTAAATATTTTCTTCCGATCCCCTTAATTGGCTGTATCCTGTATGATATTTGACTTCAAGATTTAGTAGCCGTCCAGAATTTTCAATAATAAATCTTGATCTTCCAAACTTACGCGTTAAAAAACGACGTAGCATGATTATAATATTTTAAAGTAAACTCCAACTCTTATAATATAGTTTTTTTTAGTAAGCTAATGGGAAACAATTTCAATGAATTTCATTTAAGATACATACATACATACATACATAACGTCCCGCCTCTTTCCCACACCACAGGGGTAGGCAGAGACTACCTTGTTCCACTCGCTACGATCCTGACATACCTCTTTTGCTTCATCTACATTCATTAATCTCCTCACACATGCTCGTCGGTTTCGGGTACTCTTGACCTGACCTGTTTCTAAAACGTCCGCGATTTGGTCACGGAACGTCCGTCTAGGTCTTCCCCTCCCCATCCACATTCCCTATTCCCATTTAAGATACTTGTTACAATTTGACAGTTCCGGTAATTACTCTTGAAAAGGTTGCAGATTCGTTCATAGATGCGCATCTCAAGCGGCCGGGAATCGCGCTCAGACTGGTCCCAGCTGTTCCGTGATGTCGTGTCTGTGAGCGGTGTACTCATGCGCACTCTGTTGAAGATTACTTTTGTACCCATCCGTGTCTTGTGCTAACTCGTTAACACACAAATGACGATGTTGATTTTTTCGCCAGCTTCGTTTATCAACGGCAAATATGCGGAAAAGGCTTTCTTTGTATCGCGACGGTCGAACGCGGGTCGCGGTTCAGTAAACAACAGAAATAACTGGTTGCAACCCGCGGCGATTTTCCTCGTACGTACCTACTTGCTTAATTAGCGACGAGTCCCGCCTGAGCCACGTTCACGTACTAACATCGACGACCGTAATTTTATGTCATGGCCGTACGCGTGACGTACCATAGGGGCCCTCGTATCCTTGCAATACCTCTAGCATCCTTCTCTTACGTGTCAAAATGTCAGCGATTATTTCTAATTGTATCTAATTTATTGGCAAAATTTGTACGTTGTTTGTTGTTGTTTTTATTTGACATAAAGCGGTATGGGGGCATATTTATGTAGAGTTATGTTACGCTTATATTTTCATATTTGGCTGTACTAAGTCGCGTTCTTTTGTATTTATGTAGGTTACCTACAATTTTTGCACGTTCATTCTGATGATAGTGCCAAGTATTGACTAAATGTGGGGGAAGCCTCTCGCGAGCGGAATGAATAACATTTATTTTCGGATGATTTATTACTAGGTTATTTTTTAATATCATTCAATACTTATTGAAATAAACTACAAAGTTTTACTCGGTCAAGGTTTAATTCAAGTCGAGAGTGATTGTGATTGGCACAAAATCTCATGGACAAAGTTTTAAATCATCACTTGAAGCATATGGCCCACTCTTTTTTATTAGATTGTCGTGTTTCCATTTATGTTTCGGACCACTCTTAACATGGTCGATGAATCACTAAATGAGATCAGTGTCTTATCGCATCATAACCATGTAAAAAGACGAGCATATTTAAGATATTTCTCAACAGCGAAAAATGCAGAAATTATAATATATTTTGTTCGTTTCTTATGAATATTCATTTACACAATTGTAATCCAGATTGCTACATTTACGATTGTGTTTAACACAATCGCGGAACACGACTGCTGTTATGAAGTCACAGTAAAAGCATTAGAGTTATACATCACAAAGAAAATCTCATAAGGTGGCTATTACAGGCGTGTAATTGGAAACCTATTTGTTTTATTGTAGGTTTCCATTTAAGCGATAGATGGCATAAAAGTGAAAGTCATGATGGAAGTTAAACGGAAGTGCGCATTGGTTGCGCAAGTGATGTCCTAGTGTATGAAAACATTCCCATAAGAGTCGTCCACTTAGCCTTTAACAACATAACGAGATCTAATGAAGACGTTCTACGGCGCGTTAAGTAATTAAACAACATTCGTAGGTAATAAATGAACACTAAAACCATTAAATAGAAAGTGATAGATAAGCAATAAAATGCTAACAAACCTGTTGAATAATAACTGCTTTGAGTTGCTAATACTTGCAAATAAAATTTGCTTCTTGAAGTCAACATTGAGATTGATCTCTACATTCTCTAGAATTAATAAAATGTTGCTTAGGATTTTCCTAAACAATCCTGTTACATCTTTCTTACTTTTAATGAACATGCTGATTTGAATTCGGACCTTGGAGCTTCTTTATATCGTTGGCAGGTAGAAAATACGCGGCCATGGTAGCGTAACAGCAGTTCGCTTCCGAGTTTCGGCTCGAGCATGCCAAATTGCACAGCGCAGAGTATAAGGGCGAAATCGAATTGGCTGTTTGCCGTGTAGCAAGTTTTCACGGCGGAATGTCTTTAATCTGTGATGGTTTCATTTAACTTTTTAGCTTTAAACTTACTACTGAAGGGGATTTGGTGGCCAATGTTAGTAGAACATCCAAATGTCAATTATGTTCTAAATTCTAAACTTTACGATCCGAAGTTTAGAATCAATGTTAAGTTGTAGCAGCGGCTGATATGTAGAAGGAGGCGACAGCTCCTTAAATCAGTTTACAATTTTGTTTACGTATATTGTATTTCACAGTAGCGCTTCACATAGCATTTCATATTTCAACGTCTCACATTCAGAGCACCGCTGAGTGCCAACTGCCAAATGACATTGGGGCGTAGAGGCGTAATCTAATAATATACTTTTTGACTGTGACCCGTGTTGCGGTGTTTAAGGTCGTTTAGTACATTTTAATAGCGATACAAATTAATTAATATAGATTAAAATGCATTTAGATGTTTCCATGAGTCACGGAATGACTGGTGATGATGTGAATAACAGAATGTTAAAGGATTTCATTAATAGCTGGGAGATACTCGACAGTTAGGCTGTTGTTTGCCGATACTTGGCTAATTTAAACCTCTGTTTTAGACGGCTTTGTAGACGAACCTCAAACATAAACGTCGATTGGGTTTGCTAGCGTATAATTGCTTTGTTTTCAGAATAAATTGCTTGCGCTGAATAACAAACGAGGAAAAGCGTTTTGTTTTAATTTAATTTGTCCTATTTGCTAATAAATAATAAGGCTGCATTGGTATCTAATACCGTACGTCTTGATTGACCATTATTTTTTATTGTTAGGTAGGTACTTCAGAATATTTAAAAAAGAAAGCGGGTTCATTGGGCACTAAAGATGCGCGACTCCGAATGATTTGACGATTCGAATGATAGTCGACTACTAATCTACTCATTCGACTTGAATATTAGTAATATACTAATCTTCAAAGTCGAATGATACTACTAATTAGTAACTACTAATGCCCATTCGGAATATTCGGAATGCACGATTATTCATTTTATTCATAGCGTTATTTCGTGGTCATTGGTGATGTTCATACTTTTATTACTATTTAAAAAATCACAAATAGATAGAAGTACGATTTTAATTTTTCATAATACATAAATCCAACTAAAACAAATAATTTTCTTAGTTTTCTAAAAAATTAAAAAAAGAGCAAATAGTAACATAAAGACAACTACAGTAGTATCAGAAAGCTAGTTTCAAGAAATATTGCCGGGTTGTGAAGAATGCTGAAACGAAAGGTTTTTTCATTTGCTCGATGCACATAAAGACTGAATTCTGTATCTATAATATCTATTTATATTTATCAGGTGTTGCGTTTCGTTTCGCACCGCGTTTATCACCGCGGGTTAAACTGCAAATGCTACTTAATCTAATTTGGTAATTTTAGAAATTACGGAAAACGTTACAATTTGCCTTTTTTAAGATGTTTACAATACATTTACAATTTGACAACTATCTATGTTAAGAAACGTCCGCGCCGAATTCGAATGAAATGGCTATCTCTTTTGCTAGCAAGCGTAGAACAGAACGGATTAGTAGTCGACCAAATGAACGAATAATCATTCGTTATTCGTTCGAATCAATCGTTCATACTGTTCATAGTCGATTAGTCGATTGAATGGTACTAGTTGGTAATTGACGACTTGAACGAAACTACTAATGAAATTAGTTACTAATCTGTTATGTTCATTCGAATCGTTCGAATAACTTGTAAAGTCGAATAATTCGAATGAAATCATTCGAAGTCGCGCACCACTATTGGGCACCCAGTAGAGGATTCCAATCGTTTTAGCCATAAGGCATTGAATAGTTATTACCACACCTAATTGTAGATGTATTAAGAGACAGATTCACACAAACTTTTGGGCGAAATTAAAATAAAATAATTTCAAATTACCCGTGGCTATAGTGCTGGTGAATTTCTCGCTCAACGAATTGAGTTAGCAATCCAGTGCAGAAATGCAGCCCTCGTCACGGGTATGCACGGGTATGGGTACGGGTAGATAGGTTTAGATTAGTTGTATTGAACTATTTCCTAGGATGTTTTTTGTTTGTTAATACTTTTGATACACTGACATGATTAATTTTGCGATCTGTGTGGAACTTATCGGTATACTTGAAAGGTTTATGTAGACGCGTAAATTAACGTAAACAAATTTTGGCTGCACTTAGAATATCAATATTTAAGTCACCAATTGACGATGTTTTGTTTACGTTTAATTAAGTGACTAAATCTCTCAAGTAGGTATACTCAAAGAACTAAGATAATAACTATCAAGTACACCTATAGTTACTTGGGTAACACTTAAAAGTGTGACATAAATTCAACGACGTACCTATATTATCACAGCACAAGAATTGCGTGTGAACTAATAGTTTAACAAAGCCATGAGAAGTCGATCCCATAAAAGCAATCTGGAATTTTGTTTAATGTTAATCGTATGTTTCCTTTCACACGTGTGATTTAATTATATCTTAAGGCGGTCCAACGACATGTGTCACCCTCTTCCCCATGCTGGATTCTCGAATGATATACAATTAGTATTTCTCAGAAAGCTATTAAATAGAGAGAGCTAGGCTTCATGATCTTAAGGAAAGACAGGTGATAACTCACTAGGCCTAGCCCGTATGCGAGCATCGACATGTGCAGAAAAACCTCCCATTCGACTTTCTAGTGATATTGATGCGGTCAATTACTAATTAACGTGCCACTTTTATACCATTATGTAGACCACCTAGTAGTCTATAGGCTGTAATGACGTTGTATTTGAATAACGTGTCTAAGTCACAGGTGTAATGAACGCTAAATTATCATATCGTGCAAAGTGTTCGGAGTTATTATAGTCGCGAACAATGTCTCCCATTGTCTCGATAATTGTTGGTTACTGTAACAATGATGGAAAAATCAAACAGTGGTATGTGACTTATGCAAGGCAATTCTGTATTAATTTTGTTGCATAAAGATTATCAATGCAGAATAAAGCGATCTTACAAATAAAATAAAATACTTAAATAAGTTTGTAGGTTTGTACTTATTCCCAAAGTAGGTACGTAGAGCTCACGAAGTGTTAGATAAATATTTGATTATTTCTTTTTTCAATAGTCTTATTTATAAATTACCAAATTTCTCAAAGGTAGGTACAAACCAGAACGCTATTTGTGGTCTAGCGGCAAACGCAAATATCTCTCTACCATATTCTTAAATTTAGTTTTTGTTCACGTCAATAGATAATCGGTTTAAAAAGTTCTATGCATTTATAATAGCCGAATATCACGGTTGGTTATGCATAACTAACTCTCCACCTTTGTCATTAGCATGATTGTGTAACACAAAATGCTCATGCGATGGTACGTATCCAATCTGTCAGGCGTTCAACAAGTACCTATGTAATATCTTTTGTTTTTATTCGGCTTTCGCTGAACACAATGGGCGAGCAGTGACACCCACTGTAGAAAGTGTTTGCCTACGATCGACATGGATACATTACCGCAGGGGACATCGGCGAAAGTAGCAAAATTTGTCGTTTGTTGCCAATTTTTCGCAGACAAGCTCCTCGGTCAACATTTGCATAGGGTGTTGTCTAATCGCTGTTTATGCGTCAACATGGTGTAGCCATAAAGAATGCTCGGGCAAGCGACGTTGTGCCGATACGCCAAATTCTACTTTAATAATAGCCACGGAGGATGTGGCATACTTTCTTTTTATCTAGAAATTCGTAAAGGCATTTTTGTTTTTGAGCAAGAAAAACTGACAGCTGTTTGGTGTTTTAGTTTCAACTTAAATGGTAAAGGTAACAGACAGCATAATAACAATGTACTTACGTGTTAAATATCATGTGTAAGAGAACAAAATTGTATTAATTAACTGCGCTGTCGTGTGTTACGAAATTGTTACTGCTTATTTATTTAGTCATTACCCAATCCGGTGTAAACTGCTGTCTATTGTTGATAGTAAACTTATGTGGGCAGAACAATCGCCTCAATACTCAGGTTGTCTACCATGTCATTAATGATCGCTGTTGAAACACATCAGTGAGCATTATGCGATAAGAAGAATCCAATACCCGAAGGCACTAATGCAACGTCAAATTAGACAGCGGATGTTTCGTAACGCTGGATAGTCTACCAAAGGTACTAACTCGAGGTACAGACAGTTGCAGAGAAAAGTAACCCCCTAGTGCAGTAATTAAAAATTGTATTGGTGGGGGATTACTTTTCTCTGCAGCTGTCTGTAACTAATAAGTTGATTTAGCTCGACGTTTTCTTGTAACACAAAAAATACTATCTTATTATATTATAGTGCCTGCCACAATGTTTTCAAAGTGCTTTGTTTTTACTTCGTACTAGAGAGGGGCCATCTCGCGGAAGTCAATGGGCTATTCATACGCGACTGCGCCCGCATCCAGTGAAAGCCCTTTTAATTGCTGATGGGTTTTAAATTACCCATGTAATGTGCCATTCATCGCGTGATTCGGGAGTCGACTCCGGTTTAAAAATAAACATTCGGCGCTATAAAAACTGAAACTTACTTAACTTAGTTTATTTCTATTTTTAACATTATTCAATGCTACTAAACGTAAAGTATGTAGTTACTAGTTTGATTATGTAGCGTTACGTATGCTCTGCCTACGCCATATTTGGGAATCAAGCATGGTGTATGATGTTCAATGCAAGAAGACTGAAAAAATTCTGTTTGCTGTCCTTTTCACTGTATATTACAATAGGCAATCGTTATTATTTTTGTATAATTTTGTACCTAGAACTAACTATGATAGAAACTTTCACACTTTTTGTTGGTATATTTGCGGAACAATCAATGGCCATCACTACACCTACGGTCATATAATTCTTCAAAACGGCACCCCGTCATAAACGCTTCTCTTAACAAGTAAATACAGGTTCTCCATTATGAACACTACTCGCGCAGTTCTTAGTTTTTCCTTCTGGCTTACAGCGCATCCTTTCACGGTTCATGCTTCGTTGCGGCGCATTCAGTGGTTTTTCTTCTGTCATGGCAAAAACACGGTTTAAAAGCATCTCTATGCTGTCTCGTGTTAAGTGTATAACTGGATGCTTTTGTCTGTCCAAAGGCAGAGCGAGGTGAGCAACTAGACCACAAAGGAGAGTCCTTCAGTGGGAGTACCATTCAGAAGGACATGCTTGCTGGTTTTCATTTCAGTTGTCACCTCGGCTTACGTAGCGGTCGTGCGTTGGTTGCTAGCGTTTTCCGTCAACAAGTCAGTTTATGTAAATTTGCTAGCCATTCTTTGTAATTATTCCGGGAATTGAAATTCAATTGCTTTGGTAAGTATTCATGATTTTATGATCGTGTGTAAGTAGGTAATATTTTATGAATGTTTATTACAGTACAGAGTACAAATTATGAACGGCTAATTATACTAACAAATTATGTCCTACGTATATCAATAAATGCGCCTGCTCACATTGTTACTTAGGTAAATATTTAAAAAATCCAAGAAATTGTAAAACTGGTTAGTTTAAGTGGAACAACGCTCACACGCGGAAACACTTTTCCAATGATCTGTCTAATAAAAACAATTCAGTTCAGTAGCTACTTTTCGGTCATTAAATATTATGCCACAGACGTAATAAAACCGATATGGCTGATGTCTTGCACAACTCAACTGGTTAGATCGGAAGTAGCAGATAATGTTGTGCGGATGTCGTCTGGCTCGTGATGTATCACCAACTAATGACATTATCAATTCATAATACCGAGATTAACGCATTCACATAACATCTAATACGAGGTCCAGCTTTCTCGGGAGGTTTCTTATGCAATGATTACTTAATTACGTCTGAGTTTATTGATTCGGTGTACGTTAAAGTGCCATTTTTTCAAAGATTTGCTCCAAGTCTTTATCAATATATCTAAACTAAATTTTACCTCTAAGTATCTGCATATTCTGCAGGTATTAAAAAGACGTGCTTTTTTTATTGAACGGAATGATGTCATTAGCACGAGTTCCTATTTTCTATCCTATGGTAGTTACAACTGACGTATAAATGCTTCAATCAATTTTAATACGTGTATTTTTTTGTTTTCAGGTAAGTGTCGGCTTTATTCAGCGTTATAAACTGGAGAAATGCAAGTACCGTCGTTGTTTTATACAGTTTTTGTAATATTTTTTGATAAATCAGCACGCAAAAAGCTAAATAACCAATATCTGTATTTGATTAGCGCTAATTCATTCACATTTATGAACGCGCATGTTGTGCAAAAACTCTGTGAATTAAATACTAATAGCGTAATTATAATTCCCGCACAGAATCGTGACGATTTATGTTTAATGAAATCGCTTGGTCGCTGTTTTAACCGCGCTCGGGCGGACTAAATTAATGCTAGTTTTTAACATATAAACCTACCTTTATTAGAGCTTAGCCAATCAAGTGCTCGATCTCAATTTTTACATGTATGTTTACCCAAAACGTGTACTAGTAGATCGTCGACATAAAAAACGTATTCAATATTAATAATGGTACCCTTCTTGGAGCTACATAATTTAACTAAGTTAAAAAGTTATATGATGCAAAGAAAAACTATATTATAGTATTAGTACATATGATGTTAGTTACGCATAATTACGTAGGTAGACTGATTTACATAACGTGGTCATAACGTAGCGTCATCTTTTTTTGTAAAATTGGATAATAAAAGGAGATCGGCCGGAATTGCGTCCACGGGTTATGGAGCCGTAATAATTATAGTGCAACCGCCGTGGCTGTCTTTCTATTAAATATTTAGAGTGAAACTGTTGAAACTGGAGCAAGCTATCGGGTTGCGATAGCATAGCGTTCAGAATTGTAATTTTGGTCGTGCGTCGAACTAGCGTCGCATGCAATGCAGTAACGATCAAAATATCGTGTTCATTGTGTGAATATTTTGCATTTAATCATGAATTCCGAGTGACTTAGCTAGAAACTAAATCTAAAACAACGAAGGACTCTCATCATCGTTACGGTATACACTTACATGTACATTAAAATCATTGTCTTTGCTCTAGGGTTTTCCAAGAGTATTTCTTTCATCCTTTCAACTTCAAGTACCTATCAACGCTCAAAATACACAAAGGCAGTCTTTATCGAATGTATCAACAACTTTATTACATTTATAATCGTTAATGTTTTGCCAGTCGTCATTGTTTTTAAAATATCCGGCTTTGAGGTAGTAGTTGCATGTTATGAACTGAGTCGCCACATGTTATACTACTTTGTCGCATTGCGTAGGACGGACTGGGATAACCTGTGGAACCAAGATAAGCTGGGGTTCTGGTCCACCCACAAGCACATCTTATTCCATAGGGTTGGTTCTCTGTAGGTAAGTACTTAGGGAATTTCTGTATTTAGATGATTAAACAGCCTGAGTCGTTTGTCATTATTACATCGTTTCTTGGTCCTCTCATCGATATTGACTGCATTAAGTTTACTTCTTCGTAAGGAAAACACAGCTAAATAAAGAGTATTTCCCAAAAAAGTTATGCGAGGCAAAAAATATTAGACAGAAAAGTGAATGCGTTAAATCGTGTGATTTACGTTAAATATTTACTATTAACAAATACTTCCGAGTATTAAGTATCTACTTTTACCATATTTAACCGTGTTAATTTGACATGACCTGACCTAAGAAGTGCTCAATAATGTTGGCATAAGAGTCATTTATTCTTATGCAAGTGCGAAGTTTACTTAAGAAGCACGTACAATAGATTATCTTCAACCAACATTCGTTCACGTGAAGTGATTGCGATTACTTTCACGCAATCGAAGGCGTAGGTTGGAGTGAAGGAGGTTTGAAAGGTTATTGGAACTAATGATGCCTATTAAACTGAAAGTACTACGAGTATCTGCTAGGTATTATTGTACACTGCATTTAATATGTTTTGTACTCGTCGCGGCTGACTTTCGCTTATGAATATGTAAAATTTCAATGCTTTGATAATTTCATGGTAAGTTTGTAAATTAACCGTTTTTCTGTTGCTTTCTCGTTTCATCTCACCACAGCTCGAAGTGGCACGTCATGAATACGTTTTATTGAATGTGAAAATTTAAAAATGTATTGTTGTGTAAACTTTTACTTCAATTGACGCAATATCTGTCGTCTAATCAAAAGTAGATCATATTTTCACTTTTTCCATATGCTTTCACATTCTTTTGTTCTTATTTAAACTTACTTAAAATCTAAAGAATAACTTTTCACCATTGCAACTTCTTCTTACGTTAGTCAAGCCCAAAAACTTGTAATTCGACATAGTTACAAACCGCAGTGTAAGATTTAGGAAGTAGTTACCGTTTCAATCTCCAATCAATTGAATCTGAACTCCAAATTAAATGTTACGAAACGTCAATTAGTGTAATAGCGATAAACCACAAACCACTTTAAAGACTTGCTCAGCCATCAAAGAGGTAATCGCACGTAGGGGTTTCTATATTTCATAACGTAACATATAAAGTTACATCTAAATTATTAGTTTCAACAGTAACACCTATCCGAAAATGGTTTCAAAATCTTTGAAAATTTTTCAGCTATCTATGAACAAAACTTTGTCAAAATTGATTTGGCTAAAATTTGTCTTAACAGGCGCACATTATTGAATGTACAATCGAACCAACTGATTCCTGACCTACCGCAGAACGTTGTCACAATAAATAAACGTAATAAAGATTTCCTTTGTCAAGCAATGCAATGTCACTATGGCGTTCACTGAGACTAGGTTCTATGGTGGGTCAGGAATCAATTGATTCGATGGTACGAACGTTTGTATACCAACTTGCACTATCATTTCCATCTACATGTCTGAAACAAACGTCCAGTCATTTCAAACTCAAGATGTGGGTCGAATCTGTCATAGATTTGACCTACACAAAGCTAACGTACAGTAATTGCAGGTTCAATGAAAGCCTTTCAAAAGAAAGTACGTAGATTTTCTGATATTTGAATCGTACCTATGTCTAGTTATGAAAAATAGTTAGCGTTCCTGTCCTACTGCGTATCGGTTCAAGGTTAGGCTATGGAATTCCTGTGATCTCATTTTAGCGCGAGCGGAATTTATTACTATGACTAAATTAGAGTACGTACATATAGCTCGCATAGATACTTATTATAACGTTCATAGTGACAACACCAACACGACCGCATGATCTACTTGCAATATCGATAGAAATACAAAGCCACACTTCGAAAAAAAAAACGTTTCATTCAGATTTAGCCTTGGCCTGGCATTAATTGAAAATTTAAACAAAAGTAGCATTTTTCCTAGTGGAATCTTCGTTATTACTTTCAATTCAGCTGCAAGAAGTTCACGCCTGTACCTCAACTCTCAAACAGATTTCAACTTCTATTCTCAGTATTCGTATTATCGCGGTTATGCTTCATTCCGTAATGGCTGTTCTAGCTGACTTCGTTAATAATACGTAACGACGCCATTGCCAGCGCAGTGAAGATAACCCCTCGCTTGATGCCCTCGCTTTTATACTATTACCTTAATCTAGGGCTGACAAAGTAATGCCCCAAATGCTAGTTAATGCAAGCGTCGCATTGAATTAATTATCTGTAAGAAGCTGTAGATTTAGGAAAATCTGCACACCTCCCTTGTAAGAATAACACTTCTCTATATCGTAATGCCGGATGGCGAATGCCGTAAGAAACGATTAGGAAACAGGTAAGTATAGGAAATGCTTTAGGCGACAGGCTAGCAACATGTCACTATTATGTAGCTCTTCAAATTATTTTTAAACCTAACATCATGCTAGAAGTAGCTGTTAAGAGGATAGGAGTCGCACCACTTCACCATACAAACGTAGTCCCCTGTTTTCACCGTGAATTTTTACATTATATTTGTATCTGTTGTGGCTATGCCCCTACGATTTGCTTTTATCGATATTCTAAATAAAAAATAAAAAATAATAATTAGAAAATCTATAAAAGCAAATCGTAGGGGCATAGCCACAACAGATACAAATTTAATGAAAAAAAAATGTTTGCTCTAATGTCATTATTCACTGCAGGGGACTACGTTTGTATGGAGAAGTGGCGCGACTCCTATCCTCTTAAGCGTGAAATTGCCATGGGTGTGTCTATGTCATGTTTAGTGTATTCTGCCTACCCTATTTGGGAACACAGCCCTGATTGTATGAATGCACACTTCTATGCATATGCCTTACTTGTTTGAGTAAAATGTATAGCGAGATAAACACTGTTCACTATAGAATTCCCTACAGTACCTACGCAAAGGTACGGATGTGTTAATGACAACAACTCAACAAGAAAACAATAGAAACGTTCTCGTGCAAGTGGTGCTAGAATACTAAAACATTAATTTTAGTAATTATATCAAGTAAGCACACCACAGCCACATGACATTTCTGCTTTGTTGCTCCATGCATGTGCATTGTATGGTGGCTGTGTTTGCTAATTTTGTGTCCCTAATGATAAACGAAGCACCGGCGAATATTATCGTAATGATTTACAAAAATATTGTGTTAGGGAGGTATTCTCAAGAACTCCGATAAACCCAAAACAAGTGTAACTAAAAACATGGAAACTCGCCAAGCGAGACGAGAATACATAAACATGAGCTTTAAAACTGAATTATAATATATAAAACCTTATTACTTTGCTTCAAGATTCGCGGCTCAAGGAAAAGTTACTAAAATGTTAGTTACAGTTAAACGGTGATTTTGCTCTTGCCCTTTCTCATCCATATGTATCGCGTCTCGGCTCCGGAATGGAATCCATTGTCCACGCCGGCCGGTTCGGATGCCGGCCGTTCTATTTATATGCCCCAATCAACTCCCACGTCGGGAAATTTACCTCTATAACTAGTGGATATATTTTGCTTGTACCTATTGCATTTTTATGTAATACTAAATGTCATCCAATAAACGCAGTCGCTATTGGAACCTCACCGTCATTTTCATTAACCTTTAAGATTTATGATACTTATCTAAATGTCAACATTAAAATAGTAAGCTAGGAAACAATTTACTTAATAATCGGTCTGATTTGTGTTATGTCCCAACATTTAATCTATCCACGCCCACGGTTTAGCTTACTAAAGATAGGAATATGACAAATACCTAATGTATGAAAGCACTAAACTGTCGATCATTTAATATCAGGAACATGCCGTTAGTGTATGTGTTTAACCCATATTCATAACAAATTTGAATTTGATCAAGCGACATAAAGTGGTCCAAATTCAACTTATACTTAAGATCTCAGAGATTTAGTCGACACGACCAGCTGGCTGTCCTGACAGAAAGACATTATTTACTAGCTTCTGCCAGTGACTTAGTCTGCACCAGATATTAATGAAGTAATTTGAGTAGCATCTTGTGTAATTTGAGTAGTGATCTTGGGAATCGGTAGCAAGTTTCCGGAAATAGTTTTCGCGTGAATGAGTAGGGTAAATATCCACAAATCATTCAAACTTTTGCAACAATTAGTACATATACGATGAGTAATTCCTGTAACATAACATAACCACTGCCCCTGTGATATCGGCTTTAGAATATCACCTCATTTCGTGTGGATGACATTAATATGAAGGTAGGTACATTTTATGTGACAAGCTAGCAACCTGTCACTGTTATGTCCTTAAAAAACCTAAAAATTCTGCTAAAAGTAGGTAAGAAATATTACGAAGTTATGATCTTGTCTATATAACGTTTCATGTGCTCTGAAAGCCCCATTTGACAATACAGGCGTGATGTGTGAACGCAGCTATTGCAGCTTCCTTAATACTTACGCTATCTGAAATTGATTTAGCGTGAGTGTTCTAGCTCGTGCACTTAGATTTAGAAAGTCATGCGGTGTTTGCGGCCGCGTCGAGCTGTTATGGTCATTGCCTTTACCGTTTACCCATCACTTGTCTTAACGATCAACTTTTGGTTTAGCGCAGCGGCGGTTGAGGTTTACGAAGTATTGATTTTACTCATTATTACGGCACCGCTCCGTTCCATAGCGGGACATCCATAACAGGCACTTGACACAAAGACGATCTACACGTCACTAACGAAAATACCACAGAGTGATAGCCGAGTTACTAAATTTCGTTTAACGACAGCTTTAACAGGCAATTAATCAGTTGGTAAAGGAACCTTTTTTCCACGGATTTAGTAACTATAAATTACCGGTGGGTGTTGTGGCAACTGGCAACGCTAAATTTGTTCCACAGGCTACACAGGGTTGCTGTGGGTTACGACGTCTAATTGACCGGCGGTTTAATTACCAAATGTCTGTCGTTCTCCTATCTGTAGTAAGCTAAAGCGTCGATATATCGTAGATTCGGCTGAGAGTAAGAGAGAAATCAATGGCTTTACGTCAAGAGTTTTCATAATTTTGTTTGACGTGTAAAGACGGCGTAAGTCATCCGGAAACAAAGCGTGATTTATTCGTGACTCACGCAATAAAACGAATACCTACTAAAGTTTCCCCCAATACGTATGCTGCGCTTGTTAAGTATACGTCACAGTGATAAATTCCACCACCTAACTCAGTCACATCGCCACACGAGAATGCCACACAACGTTGAGGCATATTTGTCTACGAATATTTGCTGAAGTGGATTTTGCTGTACGACTTTATTAGTTTCCTCTCATATAAGTGAATTATCTCCGGCTGCGAGACGTCTGCCATCTGCCCGTCTAGCATCTTCATTATTTCATTCAACATACTTGCTTACAGAATGTGCTGGGTTCTAATAGCCCTTTGATCTATAATAATCTAAAATTAAATACGTGTTTTTCCTTAAATTGTGAATAAAACTAGCACGAGTTATATGATCAGTGGTCCACCGATCAATTGAAGCGAAGTGATGTCAGTTAAGGATATTTTTTGGAAGCTTCCCTATGTTTCATCGTCATCATCGTCATCTCAGCCATAAGACGTCCACTTCTGACCACTTCCCTTTTACACTTCCATATGTACCGGATGGAAGTGATCTGCATCCACCGTCTTGTGTTTCCTGTATTTTAAAGTGTTTAACGTACTCAAATACCCTAAGTTAATTAAAGTTATTAGGCAATGCCAACCCTACCAAGCAAGCTGGCTGGCGCCGGTTGCGATTTGCGCCGAGTCAAGGACGACGGCGACTGCGGCAGCGCCGGCGCCGTCTCGCTGTTAAGTACCCTGCGCGCTTTGATACTTTACCTTTCCCATTGTGACATTATAGTAGTAGTAGTAAATCGTATCGACTAATTGGCTTCGTTCTCTTTGATTGCAATCTGTTCCTAATTGCTGTAATATTAGGACTCTGTGACTCTTCTCCGAATTAAATTTACCTATTAAATTCGTTCTGATAAACGGTAACAACTTAAATATTCTAAATGGGAAGCCTGGTACGGTGACTCACCCAATGCGGCGCGTATTTCCACAAGCCGCCAGCCATTTGTTTGGGATGTAGGTAGATGCGGAGTAGTGAGCACACACATAGCGACCAAAACGTCGAGGCTGCTTCATGTACCATTCCCCGCTTGGATTCAGAGCATTCAGCGAAACAATGCCGAGTCTGTTAATCAGGACAGGGGTTTTTAGGCTCTATTTTGGCTGTAGACGACATGTCATTTACTTCAGTGTTTGGTTAGAATAAAATATTGTGTTATTTCGTCGTCAGGTTACTTATGCACCATAGAACCAATTGATTCTCGACCCACCGTGGAATCTTTTTACAGTGAACGGTATAAAGACATCGCATTGCTCGACAAAGGAAATCTTTATTAAATTTATGACTACTTTCTGTAGTGGGAATCAATTGGTTGGACTGTAGCCTCAAAATCATTCGATCAATGATTTATTTCCTGACCAGTTAATTTAACAACGTTATACATAAACATAACTAAAATGATTAATAAAGATCATGGTCTGTTTTTTGTCGCCGGGCCTCCAGCTGACTTAATGTATCATCCGATTTCCACAACCATAATTCAAACATCCTTTTTTTCCAAGTAGAACGTCGGCCTGTCAACCCTGGTACACATCTGACGTGTTACACTGACGTTTTTCGATAAATTCAAATTATCAACTTGGACGTGGATGTGGATGACGGTTTCATTTCAAAGTTTTGGTGGAGTCCAAATTAGCTGACAGTAACATGTTGTTAACCCAAACCTGATTTATTGTTGTCGTAACTTTAGTTCTGAACGTTCTAAGTTGTCATTCTGACGAGGTTAGTGGGTGAGCTAGGTCGGCACGGTATCCAACTCAAGGTGGATTTAGCTTAAGTATCGTAAACATTACTAAAAATGTATGCAAATTATAAATTAAATAAACCTACCGTGTTTTAATCAAGAGTAGGAACTATGACATAGTGTAGAACACATTGTGTAGAATATAGATTGTCTACCACGATATCATTGGTAGGTATGAGTATTTAGATTTTTTTTAATTCTGAAGAGATTTGCCTTGTCTCTTAAGTAAGCAATGCGCCAACCTATCCATAAAAAAAAACATTCCTTAAGAATCTTTAACATGGTAAGACACTTTCCTTTCAAGTTTCAACTGTACCTACTACGCATCGCTTCATTTCCTTGACACGACAATATTTGAGCTTTGATGCGAGAAATACAGAAACGTGTTTGTAAGCCGAGCGAGACTCATGACATCAGACGACTTCCTTATATCAATAAAATATAGTAAGAAATTATACCTAAACCAAAATATCCATTTTCTCTTGTTTAAAATTATTGTACAATATACTGACATACATAATTCATTTCAGGCCTAAACACCCATTTAACTGCTGGCTGCGGGTAATTCATTTGTAATTCCAAAAAAATAAAACCAGTAAAGGCATGCCCGTGTAAACAATAGAATGTGAGTGTCATTATAAACGAGAAACATGCATATTGGTCTTGCACCGACGACACGCACAATGGACTTAATCTGATAGGGGTATTGTATTCTAACGAAGGTGGGGCACGATTAAACGTGTTATGGATGCGCCTTGTGTGTTCGAGCTTCTTTCCATTGCCATTAATTAGATGTAGAACACATTGTGAGCGATTAAACTGGGCTGGGAACTCACGTTTGTCTCTTTCATGTTGAGTTACTTCATGTAAACCTTATGGGAAAACTTGAATGTCCTATGGGTGAGCCCTAATTTGTGTAGTACTTCTGGCATGTCTTGTAGGCATGCGTGTTGTTAGTATGCGGAGCTCCGCTAACCCATAACTTAGTGATGTGATGATTCATTTAGTCTTGAGGCAATAAAGGCGATGAAATCCGTCAAAATTCAAACTAAATCCGGAGATAAAATCAACTAACACAGTTTATTCGTATAAGTTATCTCATCATATGAATCCTGGCAACACTAGTTTTAATTTTAGAGTCGATGTATGCCGTTTACCTACACTTAATATTACTTCCATGATGATAAAGGTTTTCTGTCAAGGATTACTTAAGCATACCTAATTAGTTTAAGAAACTGTTACACAAACACTAATTTCGGCACTCGTTAAAATCACTATACCAGACATAAAGTTTAGCCATAAAAGTCTCGTTTCCGTAAATGAATTAGTAACTAGATAATTACATTCTTCTTTCAGATGTTTTCAAATATTATTAAAAATCTTAGCTAACAAATACCGACACCTCGTTGTCTATGTTAAAATTTCAGTACTTATGAGGTTTTTACTGAAGTACTTTAAATATGTTATACAAATACAGTATCCGATCGGTATCGTTATTAATAAGGTACTCGTAGGTAGGTATAACGAACAAGGCAAGACATTGATTAAATTACTTACCTTGCCGTAATAGGTAGGTATAACATGACTGAATTCTGACTTAATTGTAATTAACTTTACCTTTGTCTTTACGATTCAGAAAATCCAGATTTAAGCGTTATTGGTACGTCCAAATATTTTCCCGATAGCATTCTTATTAATTACGCAATTTTATAATAATTGTAACAATACAAAAATAATGAAATACAATTAAATGTGCTAATGAAATTTTCAGTGTTGCTTTTCTCATTATTTTTTAATTATACCAACAGAAACAATTAATGTAATCACAAAGTGTTCGCTGTAATCATTGTTTTATCCGCTGGTCCTGTGGGTGTATTTGCAAATGTTATTATTTCTGAATCACACAATTCACACATCAGACACATGTTTTGCAGTTTCGTAAGCTCAATGGCGTTTAGTTTAACCTTTCAACTTACCAACTTATCTCTACAAATCTGCTAAAAGTTCAACACCCATACAAATCCGTACAGCTTCAAAAGATTTTGAAACACAAAAGATTGTGAGCCAAGGCGTATTCAATCCGTTATTTCAAAAGGGAAGTTGCCATTTTGTCGGGCGTCTAAATTGCCTTCGGTATGCAACATCTCGTCAACTGGGTGACGTGTAGCTTGTCTTTATTTACATCTATACATTTTTATATAAACATACTCTACTTATAGTTTTGCTTTCAACCTTAATCCTTCCTCAATACATTCAGTTCTAACTTAGACTTAAGAGACTTAAAAATAGCAAATTTTATTGTATCAATCACAACAAGAGTACCTAGCTATGAACTTAACGACGGTTGTTGGGTTTAGTCACTGTCATACATTGTCTTCGCTATAGCGTGTCCTTCAATGATGAATCTGTCAATGACCACCCACATGCTAGTTCAGTGTAGCAGGTAATATTATGATACATTACCGTCATATCCGATTAGAAGAATCGAAGTGTGATATTAGATTAAATTTAATTTAAAACATAGTCTTCATCGATAGTGCTCAACTTTACTCAAATGATACTTTCTTGATAATATCGCGTATGTAGGTAGGTACCTACCTAGTCTAAGATTGAATGAAAACTCTTAAAAGATAATTCACTTTAAGTTATATAGGTATCTCAAATAACTACTCGGAATAACCCACTAAATTGCGAGCGTGAGAAAATAAAAAAACTGCATTTGTTACTCGTGATTTCTGATTGGGTTAGTACCTAATGTTTGCAGAACTATTAGATACTATGAACTCACGCCTTATTTATATAGGGTTTATTTTTGCGGGACGGGTAGACTTTATATAAATAGTTGCTCAGTCTTTTAGTTTTCATAACTAAAAATTTAGATTTAATATATTTGACTGGAAATATTCAGAAATATTATTGGCACACAAAAACACTAACTAGGAATTTACAAAAGGCAAGGCTAAGAAGGGCTGTATTTTAAGCCTAGCTGAATCATTATTTAGGTATCTCAATGCATGAACTTATATGGGGATTAAAGAACGATCTTTAAATAAATAAATTTATTGAGAAAGCTAAGCAAAACAAATAAAATTACATCAGCATGTTATCAATCACACATTCACAGGAAAAACAAACACCATTCGTGGAGATCTATTTCACACAAGTGTTGTGTTTAAGATTATACCTCTTTATTGGTTGGTAACGGTTGTAAAATTAGAGAATTGGTCATACAGTGCTCGCAGTGACTATTTACGTTGCAAGTTTTCTTCCATTTGGCGAACCCCAGCCGCCACTCGCTGTAAAATTACCCGGCGCCTGCTCATGTTATGTGTTCTTTTATTGTCGCCTCTTTGGCCCAACACTTTGTTTTTCTAATGACTCACTAACTCTGTTTAAAATTGGACGCAATTTATTTTTAGTTACAGCACTGATCGTTTTTTTCAAGTTGTAAACAACTATATACCTGTAACTATTGAATGCTGATGTTTCAGACCGTACATTCTACGTAGTTGTGCGTCTAAACTTATATTGAATAGAACTTTAATACCGACAGCAACCCAAATAAAAAAAATCTATGACAGAAAGCCGTAACCAATAAGCAGCTTTACGACGATTGCACCGAGAAACTATGTCAGTGAAGGATTTATGAAAAAACCTTCGGAATCACTAAGGAGCTTATTTTTTATCTAGCAGATTTTAACCCGGTCCTCAATCTTCGAGTCGTAAAAGTTTAACTACAGCACATGTATTATATTTATTATTTATTCCCCAAGTCCAAGATGACTATAAAAATATGTCAACTCAGAAACGCTCGAGGCAGGTTTCTGTTTATTTAAGCTCCAGCTCTTAATCGTTTTGAAAATCTAATCTGTACAAATACATTACAAGTTACATTCCATGTCGTGATAGTTTCTCGGAACGTGCTCTAAGCGTTGTATGAATAGCATTCTCAAGTATGGAGGTGGTCCACTGGCGCCGGGACCCCGTAAGGCAAGACGAGTCAGCGTCTGCGAAGAGGTGAAAGGTTGTCCAGCAAAACGTCATCATTCTCGTGATTGACGTGCCAACACTAGGTACCTGCCACTTCATTTAAGGCACCACGCCTGGAAAACTTCGTCTGGTACTTAATCTTAAAGGTAATTCGGCGATATTAGCACAGAATAGGTAATAGTACTACGTCAAAAGGTCCACTCCCGAACATATTGCTGTCTCTTTCTACAGTTACCTACTTGCCGTAGACCTTTCACGAGGTCTCGCCGGCTGAGCGTACCAAAACAGTAGAGTGGGTGGACCTAATATTAGGTCATTTAAATATGTTTTTGCATCTCTATTTAGTCATTTGCTCACTGTCTGTTTTTTTTTTTAATTTTTGACGATATACCGTATCATAACTCTTTCATGGCACAAAAGACCTTCCGTACAAGTAATTAATTGTTAAGATATTTAAGTGGAACTTTGAACTCGAAATTATTTCCGTGTGTTGTTCTAGTAACCGTGAACCAGTTGTCGACCGCTATCTCTTGAATACCAGGGTCGATTTTTGGGATATTTGCCCTCAATAACTGGAAATGCCAATTACGAACCGGAAGGACACTTGCTCTCGTTAAGTGACCCACAACCTTATTCCTCATACGCATTTCCAATTACAATGCATTTTGTTTCGTACAATTGAAACGTATTCACAATCAGCTAACGTAATATCAAAGTGATCTAGAAAAGTGTAATATGTAACTAACAAAAGGATCAGAGCAGTTTAATTACTGTATTTCGTATAGCGCATACGAAATAACCATAATGGCTTTAGCACCGCGGTAGAAGCCAGCCGACCTCCATTTTGCATCATGGCCAATTTAGCCGAGCGACGCGGTCTCACGGGCACTTTTGATTGTCTGTTCGACTTTGCAAAAAAGAAACAAAACTCAGACTCTAGGAAACAAAACAGGTTTTTAATCCATCAGTTTATACTCATCTAATAGTATTTGCTACGGTTATTTCGTATTTGCTATAGTTATTTTATACATTTCACGGGCTTAGAGGATAACGTGACATCCGGTATATTATTTAAGGACTAAGCTCCGGCCGGCAGGCGGCTTAACTCCTTTTGAAAAATGACTTGTCTCTACCCAAGCAAGACGGAATAAGAGTAGATGACACACGTATAACCGCGACACGAATAGCGATGTGTATTAAACACGTGAACACGGTTAAAACTTACATTAGTGTTTTATTTTTCGGAATGCCAACCCCAATTGCCTAGAAAACCAAACGAGCGCAAGTTTCAGATAATAAAGCAAACGGTATTAGTTTTCGAGCAAGTCGCTGGCATCATGCCATTGATTGGAGGTGTTATCAAAACACGGATGAACAATTTAGAAAGCTTTCTCGATGCGTTCCACGAACCGTTGAGTTTGTTTAGCTTACGGTTAAATAATAATGCTCTAATTAAGGGCGCTGGCATATTGTTATTAATTACAAAAATAAACTTAAGAGGAAATATGCCGGTCCAAGGAATTGAAAAATAGGTATTTGCTAAATCTATTGCTGTCGCGCCGTGACCTGCCCAAACGACGTCGAGTGCGATAAGAACAACTACAGCTCGGACCGAAAATACCTATGAAAATTATTCAAAAACAACGTTTCGTAGTCCCCTGATTTCTTCTCCAAAACTTAACCGATTAAATATGTTTTTTCATTAAATGTTTAAGAAATGTCATAACTGTGTTTCTATGTTCTTATATTTTGATATAATTGTGTTAAAATTGGTTTCTAGAGGTTTGAACACAACGGAAAAAACTTGCTAATTTTTCATGTTTTTGAAGGTTAATATCTCCTTTAATAATTCAATAAAGAAAAAAAGGAAAACATAGGAACATGCTAATATATCATTAGATTGTTGCTGTACAAAATCATTGTTCTACGGGTAATATCCAGCGAGGAATCAGGGGACTACGTTTCCATACAAAATGTGACCGGTCCATTTCCTCTTAAGTACGCATTTTCTAAAACAACGTTAAAAAATCTTCCGCGTGATATTCTAAACAAAGTCTGTGCCAATATCCTGCTCAGCACCTACACAGTACTTGGATTTTATATTTATAACACGATGCAAATTCCATATTTTATTAGCAATAGGTATTTTAACGTTGTCATTCATATTAATTTGAATATCATTTTTATGGCTTCGCGATATTCTTTGACTCTGACTAAGCGCCGAGATTCTATCTGCACCGCTCACAAATTGAAGAAATGAAGTAATGCAACATGTCCGCCCACAAGCGGTCGTCTCGCCGCGCCGTTGTGGAACCAGCTGCATATAACCGCATATTTCGGATTTGTGTTCACGATTTACGGTTATTTTTATTTACTGTTTACCAATTTAATGTCTGAGATTATTTCGGTCAGGCCTTAGCATGTGACGACTATACCAGTTTTTTATGACACTATAAAATCGTTCTGCTTGTGATTGTATTCAGACGCTATTAGGATTGAGGGCTTGGCGTAATGGATACTATTAGCCACGCTATTAGTCATAATCATATAAATAAAAATTGGCACATAAAGTTGATCATATTGATACAATGATTACAAAGGTTATTTAGACAGACTCAAACGGAGTCACTCTAGCGCTGCGTCCATGCTAATCGAGTACCTAATCACAGATGAGTCAGTAGTCCTTGCGTCATGCTTCGTTTCAATCGGCCTCTGTACAACAATTCACCAGTCATATATCCTCTGCATAAGCGCGCTATGACGGGTATTGACCGCGTAGGTACTTGACCTATCGAGGTGTGATCAATCTTAAGCTATGACACCGTGGATTCCCTTCACGTGACTGGGATACATGGTAGTGTGAACTGACTGAGCAGGAATTTATTAACATTTATCGATTACTACCAATCGTGGACGTTAGAGTAGGCGTCGATGTGTTGAAAGCACGTGACCGGTTCAGTTGAGAAACATGTATTTAATTTTTTGCACGGCTCCAACTAGCAGTTGCCTGCTGGCTACGGTCCTTGTGAATAACCGCTTTCCACGAGACACATATTAGGACCTAGAATGGTATAGGGGGAGCTAGTTGCATGTACCTGTAGCTAAAAATATCCCTTTTCCTTATAGCATCTCCGCGGTATCAACATTCCCTAGAAGGCATGTTGACCAGCAAGCGGGCTCGCCCACGCCCCGCGCGGAGTATCCACTAGCTACCCGCAGCCCACAGCCCGTATTACAATACAATGCTCTTGGCGGAGTAATGTGGCGCCATGGGACACTTTGTGAGTTATAATCGATACCTCTATCGAACTGGCTTTAGCCGTTACACGATCTTGTAACTTACTCGTAAATAACTAGTCTGACAGTCTTACGAGTGTAGTAACTCAGTGAAAGAGAGAACTTCACGTTAGGTTTATGAAAATTCTTAACTATTCGCTGTAAAGTAAAACTTCAACAATACATTACGCCAGCATTTCCAAATGGGATAGACAGAGCACGCGATGCATTTCACGGATAAAACTACGATTATTTTACGTTTCTTAATCACTTATACCACAATTGTTGTTATATATAATTTTAAACAAAAAAAAACCGACTTCAATTCTATACTAATATAATAAAGCTGAAGAGTTTGTTTGTTTGTTTGAACGC
>BHDV01003923.1:167800-205203 GCA_005406045.1 Adoxophyes honmai | reverse complement strand
TAGTCGTAGCGTGATGTTATATAGCCTAAAGCCTTCCTCGATAAATGGTCTATCCAACACAAAAAGATTTTTTCAAATCGAACCAATAGTTCCTGAGATTAGCGCGTTCAAACAAACAAACAAACAAACAAACAAACAAACAAACTCTTCAGCTTTATTATATTAGTATAGATATATATGATATAAATTAAATGACTGAAACGTATTTTTTTTTTATATTCTTGCCTTCAATTAGGTATGGTACAGTGAGCATCTGAGCATTAATTACTTCACTAGGTAGATAAAAATTCACAAGACTTGTGTATGCGTCTTATTTTGAATTCTCACTTGACTATTAATCGAGTTTCTCACATAATATTTACAGTCAGCCATCCGGTTAGTCATTCGTATGGTGACTTCCTTTGCCATATTAACATAATAATAACTATTATAAGCTATTGTTTTTTATACCACAGTAGTAAAGGTGATATCAGACGGGTTCAGACATAAAGATTTAGAGGACCATAATTTGTACCTAATCTCTTTAACTATTCATAACATATTTAACATACAATGTATAACTTCGCTGTTGTAGCTGAGGTAAATCCAATGTTTTTATACAGCACGCTTATAACCGTGAAGAATCTAGGATATGTTTTATTTTAATTGGTGGTTTTACGTAAATGGCAGGGAATTTACTTTAAGGTCGGGACGAATTTTAAAGGTGTTTGTAATATGATGAAATGAATGAAAATTATTTCATGTTGAGCAATTTGTTTCAATTAGTAAAACGCTTCTCAATTCATAACTCTAAGAAAATTGCAGCCTTTTTTTTAAATATCGTGGAACAATGACTTTGAGATTATTTGATTTTTCTTTTCTGTGTATCTAAAGGGGCGTGTCAATGCGTGTCTCCAGCAATCATGAAAAATGTTTAAGAATGACATAGAAAAAGCGATGAAAAGGATTATCGTCTACCATGCTGTTCTAGGTGGACATTTGTCTAACATTAGTTGCCATATTTACTTGCAACAAGTAGGTATATTTAACAATCTTACATAGAATTAAAAATTACAATAACTTAAGTATACGTTTCATTTGGCCATTCTGTATGGCACAACTGATAAAAAAATATGTTCAGGACATTATCTTGATGACTTTGACTTTATAAAAAAAGTTCCAGGAAAATATTTTTTCAAGATTAGTTTCTGCTTTATAACAGAAATTGATGTTTTTTTTTCCTTTTTCAAATATTGTAAACTGACTCCTCATAAAGGGCCTTTGAACCCTCTGCTGTACTCTTATTGTAACACGTTGTATAACTTACTTTCATCACTTTCCAGGGCCACCGCCGCGGCTGGGCCTGAAGGCGGCGAGCCCCGGCGTCGACGAGGACTGCAACAGCAACACCAGCCTCGCCGGCAGCCAGCACTCGGCCGACGACCTCGACGCGCACTGCGACAACTCTGGCTACCTTTGGTTCCTCGACTACAAGTGAGTTGGGTGTTCTAAAAGGTTCTAAGATTGTATCTATCTCTGGCGGACGCTTGCAGTAATGTTGCCCTTACGCTCGCACAGTGCGACGCACGCGGTCAAGATATAGATAGCAGCGGGTCAACGCTCGAATTCCGCTGTGCTCCGCGACCGGCCTTTGCTTTGGTAATAGTGCTATGTACTGAAGGTCCACTCCCGAACGTGTTTGAGCGTAATGATCTTGCTGTCTCTTTTTACTTTTCACGAGGTTTAGCTGGAGGTGCGTCCCGATACTGTGGAGTGGACCTCCCCTTGTTCCACCTGTGATGTGGGACTAACTTTACTAGTGATTGATGGCTGGGATGTTATTAGAATATAACATATAAGCCGCGTGCTGCTTGTGGTGACCGCAAAAGTGTAAAGAAACACGGTAATCGGCAACGACTAGACCGTCGGCGGACACTCTAGTGCAGTGATTCCCAAAGTGGTCCAGGTGGACCTCCAGGGGTCCATGGGAGACTCGATGGGAGTTCACGTTGGAGTCGCTAAAAATAAGTCTATTAAGGAATTCGGTGCAAATGTCCAGCAGGGGGTCCACCGAACTCCATAAAACTTTGGAAGGGGTCTATGAGTAAAAAAGTTTGGGGACCTCTGCTCTAGTGCAAAGACAACTCTCGTTCACCGAAGTAGTTTGGAACACGTGCGGCGACCACATATTATTAGGTGAACAAACTCAATATGATTGCCGTTTAAAGCAGTAATTTTTAATTAGACATGAATACTGCTGGGCACAGGCTTCCAGCGCGTTATAAATGTCAAATTTGATTTTCCATATTAATTCTGGAAAATTCAGAAGTGCGAGCTTGGGATTAGTACCCACGACCTTCTGCATGAAAAGCCACATGTGTAATCACTGGGCTACCACGGTTATTTTAATTAAGATTTGGATCATTCATAGTGGGCTCCTCCCTCCCTGTCTATGCCCAGTAGTAGTACTTTTAGCTATGTAATTTATTTATTTGACATAGTCCGACCAGCCTTCTCTCCCACGCTTCATACGCAAGAAGGTCGCGCACAAAGTTGTCAGACTATAATTTGTAGGCCCGGGTCGTAATACAGAAAGAAACCTAAACATGCTAAAGTAAATGACACCTGAAGGCAGTGGCAGTATGTACATAGGTACCTACTTGTTTATTGAATCTGTGGTGTATTCAACTTTCGACATACTGACATAATTAAATGCATTCTTTGGAACCTGTTCTTGTGTACGTTCTCAACCGTTTACATTTCCAAATATTTAGGTATCATATCACCTTTTACTTCAAAAAAAGCATTTTTAATGTTAAAAATTTACAGAGACTGAGGCATATATGTTAACGAACCAAATTAATTGTGCGTATTAATAGATTTTCTCCTAGGTAGAAGTGATGTGTCCATGCAGCGCAAGAGCGCAACACGGAAATATAGCACTTTACATTAACCCTACAAATTTCCTGATCTAATTACTGTTTCTTCATGAAATATAAGTTAGCAAGAAAGTAATATAAGTTAATATTTACTAAGAGAGTTAATATTTTCCGGACCAGTCCACATGAGCACATATTCTATAAATTGAAATAGAAGCCGCTCGCTCGCCTCCATACCGGTACTAACCTCCGCAAATTACACCCGCATGTTGGCAATCTACCTACTAGAATGTGGACGGAGGGTGTAACTCTGGAATGCTTCATTAAAATAACTGAGACCACATCGCTGCTTTGGCAGCGGGCGTTGTTGCCGATATTTTTGGTACTATAAATATAAAACCAAGCATAGAAGTGATATGATATTGTAGTTCCGTATTTTTAACGGGATGATCCCATTGTAATAATTTTGATGTTAAATTGCCATTAGTAGAAGAACTAAATTTTCGCTTATATTGCCAATAATAATTCCAATATCACAAACATTGTAGCATAAACACGCATGCACCTAAAGCATTGGATTAAAGTAGTTGTTAACAATTCAAAATAGAGTGATAACTCTATCCCAAGCTGCAGAGTGGTGTTTCTTTGTGATATACTGGTTAGATTTCATTTTTATTTCTATGAATACCTCAACATATCAAATGCCTACCTCACGTGAAGACCTTTCTCTTCAATAGCAAAAGTACCTATCGAATAACTGGCCAATGATGGAACTGCTTTTGTTCAGTCAGTTCACTCACGGATGAGGATTGTGATCACAACATATTGATACTCGTAGTCCTCTTCGCACGGTCTGTCCAGTTAGCATGGCATAGCAACGAGCGTGAGTGGAGTCGCGCGCGAGATAGATTATTTGTAATTTTCTGACTCTTCTGGTTCATCTTCTGGCTCTGGTGTGTTGTTGTGCAGATCTGAATAATGTCTATCTGGTGCGCCAAAGGAATCGCACCGTGCCTATACTAAGCTGCACCTAATGGTCTTCTGCGCGGTGAATCGCTGTACTGTAAATAACCAACTAACCAAAACTTTTGTCTGTTTCCAGCCCGATATTCCGAGACGGCTCCTGTCACCACACCTCAGTGCTTTCCTCCGTGTCGGCCTCCTACAAAGGCATCAGCGACCTCGCGTCGCGCTTCGAGTTCACGTCCCGGTACAACGACATCGCGCGGGACCTCGATGCCAACCTCGCCGAAGCCGACATGGAGAGCTTCAAGACTGAAGACATCCACGCTCTGCTCATGACGGCTAATCTACCACACGACACCATAAACGATGATAGAACGCATGACGTGAGTACTGCTTGGGATTTTTGTAGTCACCTAATCGTGGGTTAAGGTGCCTAGGTATGTAAAATCTTGGGAACTGTTGAGAAACCTAGTAACGTTTGTTTTACCTGGTGAGGGATTTGTTAACAAGTACGCAAATATACCTATATACAAACGTATGATTTATAGTCTACCGATCTAACTACCTTAGCTGCACTTACTACTCAAAATCAATTAATGTTGTCACAGTATGTTGTGCTCTGTCACTATTATGATTACCTTATGTATGTTCCGGTGGTCTAAGAATCTATTCGTTTAATAGTATTTTATCCCGTGAACACTTCAAATTGAGGTTGTACCTACTCGTTGTGACCGTACATTTTGGTATTTCTCATTAAACGAAGAATTAATCCCTCGAGTGTGTCACGATGTGACTTAAAAGGAAAACAACGGCTTCAAAAGGATGGTGACGTCAGACACAATGTCACATTAACATTAATAATTAACTCTCGCAAAACTTGCGAAAACTTTACTGAAGTTAAAAGCCCTTTGTTAATTATTTACCTGTCATGTCGCCCCAAATTTAATACATTAAAATGTCTCTTGAACGCTTGTTGGCGGTCAATTACATTTTATTAACGGTGTTGGTTATATTTTATTATTTATGTCTACTCATCTTTTTATGTATTCTTTTATGTATGTTTATTTTTCAGTTCCGTAACAACTAATTTCTTGGAGTTGATGCTCATTATCATGGTGTATTGCAGAGTAACCCCCGAGGCGAGATGTTTGCCAGCATCTCGAGCTCTCTCATGGAAAAGTTCCGATTCGACAGCTCTCTCAGTGCCGACAGTAGTTTTCAGGTTCGCCACGCACATTGCTCTTCGATGGTTCATTTCGATATGTTCAATCATTTCTTGCTCTGTACGTTTACATCCATTTTAAGCTTAATTCATCTCATCGTTACACATGACTTAATGTTTTGCACAATTCGTGTTCTTAGTTTCACATTGATTAGTCACAGTATGAATGTAATAAATTCCAAAAGTCTGCCATCTCTATGATAGAGATGTAACGGAGGTGGATTTATCGGAAGCGAAGTCGGAACGAGTCAGAGGCACAACTAGTAGATACCTATTAGTTACCCTTATGTAGTAATGATAATGTACCTATTTCTCTCGGTCTAAATCTAAGAAAGTAAACCAGACGTTACAAAATAATCAACGTTTCTTAAATTTTGTACTTTAGGTACACCTAAATGAAATTAAAGGACTTGATAAATAAAAGCTTAGCGAAAGCCGCCAACGACCTCCGATGGCTCCGATCTCCGATCTAAAACCTCCATTTAAACTGGAGCCATAGGGGCAGTAGTCGGAATTAAAGGTGTGTAGTCAATCGGAAGTTCCGACATGTCGGAGACGAATTTGGAGCTCTGTGGCATTCACCCCTATTCATTCTTTGGTAAATCACTACGCGTTCGCAATCGCAATAGGCGCAGCGCAGACGACAGAGTTTTGTGCGATCGAGTCTGCGCAGCAATAAATTCTCTGAATGGCGCGCTGACAGTTTCCACGAAACTCTGAATAGAAATTCCTGGAAACTGTCAGCGCGCCATTCAGAGAATTTATTGCTCCACAGACTCGATCGCACAAAACACTGACGTCTGCGCTGCGCCACAGTCGTACCTCAATCGCTTGGCGCGTGTATGGTAGCGCCATCTAGCGGTAAGAGGCTACGGCTCTAGAATTCATTCAAGTGTTACTGTGTGTCGTAAGATGTCGCTTTTATGTTCTATATCTTAGACAGCTTGAAAATCGGTAGATGTCGCCAGTAGGAACTTATCTCCACCTAGTATAATTATATTATTATGTCTTCGATATTTCTACTTCGTAAGTAGGTAATCCATAAATAACAGCTGAAGTATAAAAAAAGTCAATATACTTATTTAGGTTATCAATTAAGTAGTTCACAATTATGTATCAAGTACGTAGTTTTCGCGTTTTCTCTATAGGAATAATTCATTAAATAAAATAAGTACTTAGATTTTTTTACCAACTTCTAAATTAATAGATGTAGCGTTAAGTACTTATGTTAGTTGATAAGTAGATCTCGTCTTAATGTGCTGCATAAGGTCAAATTTGAAAATACGACCAAATTCACGATATCACATTGCAGTTATCATTTTTACATTTTTATGTAGCTACCATACTGACTCTCACATTTCTATATCTTTCCGTTTTGGAAATATTTAATTTTCAAGGTCTTATTTGGTCACTTTCATACAATTATAAAATTAAGAAATCTCGAAAAATTAAGGCAAGACACGCCCGACGAAATGCCTCATGAGTTTTTGTTTACTTAGCAAAATTAAATATGTTAATCCTGTATTTAAGTAAAGAAAATATCCCATTACTAAATAGTCTTGTTTGTCTAACCATCAGTCAATGGCTCTGGAACGAGGTCTTAATTATTCAATAACGTTAAAGAAATTACCAATAATAGGTACATATGATAACTTTATCTTTACCGTAAATAAAATAAATCATAAAAATGCTTGGATGCTTCTTGTTGAAAGCAATTCATGTAATTAATAGTGGCATTGATTTTAATTCCAACGATGACTCGATTCAACTCGCACTGCCAACTATACTGTGCAGCTGTCTCAGATAAAAAACCTAATTAAATTGTTTAGAATAACCCAGCTAAATAGCTGAGGATTGAATTGTTTTAATACTTTTTGGCCCCATGAAAAAGTATTTGGGAGTCTGCTATGATAACTACAAAGAAAGTGACCGAGTGAATATAGGAATGCATTCAACTGAACCTAGGGTAAATGTAAGATGTATGGCTTATAAAATAAATGAGCATAAAAAAAACCTAAGGTAAATATTGACGCACATAAAAAACATGATAGGTAGGAGGTAGAGTTTCTAACTAGGTACAACCTCGTGAAACATATTTGAAAAACCGTACGCTTATTTAATCAATTATCTAGTTACTAGGGCCACACTGAAAGTTTTGCGTAACTTTTAAATAAAACAACTTATAACTATAATTATACATTTATTGTTTCTCTAAATGTTCCCCATTACATTTTAGGCATTTAAACATACGCTCCAACCATTTTTTGAAGCATGAGGCCCAATCACTTGAGGCCATGTTTTCGACGTGTTCGTTGAACGTCGTCACCGCTTCTTAGGGGGTCTTAAATGTCAAACCTCTCATCAAAGCTTTGATTTTAGGGAAAAGATAAAAACCGCAGGGTGCGAGATCTGGGCTATAAGCAGGATGAGTCACTATCTCCACCTTTTCTGAATCCAAATATGCCTTTGTCTTCTTCGCGGTGTGAGGAGACGCGTTGTCATGATGCAGGAGAATGCGGCTCCGTGGTCGTCTCTCGCGGGCTTTACCAAAGACTATGGGCAGACAAATGGTTGTGTACCACTCAGCATTAACCGTTCTCTTATTATCTAGTGACACAGTACAAATAGGGCCGGTTTTTGATTAAAAAAAAGCGATCATCTGTTTGCCAACGCTTTTTGCTTGGTGCAGTTTTGTTGGCCTTCGGTCACCTTCAAAGACCCATTCACTCGACTGCTGTTTTTTTTTCCGGTTCATAACAATATATTCATGTTTCGTCTTCTGTTACCATATCATATACTGCATTTGATCGCCCGTGGTCATATTTTCGCAGCATTTCTAGGCACCAATCAACATGGGCTCGTTTCTGGGTCGACGTCAGTTCGTGGGGAATCCATCGACAACAAAGTTCTCTAACTTTTAAATTTTCTTGTAAATATTTTTATACTTGTCTCATGACTATCCCTAATTGTCCACGGATATTTTCATAGGTAATGCGTCGGTTTTCCTCTATAAGTCACCTGACAGTAGCTACGTTTTCTTCAGTGACCGCAGTAGACGGCCGACCTTCACGAGAATCGTCATTGAGAGAAACCCGGCCTCTATCAAATTCAGCGTACCACTGTCTCACAGAGCTCAAATGTGGTGCTTTAAGCCTAAAAACATTTTGAAGGCGAGTACTACATTCTTGCGGAGAAAGAGAACTTTTAAAATCGTAAAAAATCAATGCTCTAAAATCTTTTCGCGTCAAACCCATTTTCAGTGCAAATTGTTCACTTCAAAACGCCAGAAAAAACAAATGACGATCAATTTGCCGCCAACAACTATTCAGTTTCATAAACAATAAACTATACTTCCTAAAATGACATAATTCGAAATTCAAATATTTACGAGAGGCCAGGAGTGCAAAACTTTCAGTGTGGCCTACGTACTAGACTGGACGGCAAGTAAAGTAATGATAAAACTGTCACGCAACCACGATCTCAATTAACTGTAAGTAGTGTCTCTTGAGGCCGCCACACTTGCTCATTTGAAAGTCGCCAACACAAGTATGGAATCCTCAATAAGCCTTCCAGAGTCTTACCGCACAATGCTTCGGTCTCACGGGATGTACCACAGTAGTAAAGATAAAATAAGACCAGTGTCGGTGTGTGAGTGCCGTTCACACTAAATTGCGTCAATCCCCAACTACGCTCGTTATTCCCCCTTCATACTGTCGGTTTCTCCCTACGTGAAACGTGTGTATGTGTGTGTGCGCGCTATATTTAATTGTCCTTCTGTGTGGTCGTGCTGTATTGCCGCCATGTGTGAGTTACCAATGAAGTCTATCCTATACGCCAGTTGTGCTCAAACTGTACACTAGTTTCAGCTGGCTGATGATACGAAAAGCAAAACAAATTTCGTAACATTTCACAAGGGCTCAGAGTACTAA
Source organism: Adoxophyes honmai (assembly GCA_005406045.1). NCBI lineage: Eukaryota > Metazoa > Arthropoda > Insecta > Lepidoptera > Tortricidae > Adoxophyes > Adoxophyes honmai. The sequence continues at coordinate 196,228 of BHDV01003923.1, read as the reverse complement.
CTCGCATACAAAAACCGTTATTCACGATGGACCTAAAAACCTTGAAAACTTACCAAACAAAAGGTGCTAAATTAGAGCTATTAAATATTATGCTGCTAATTATGCACTTATTGGCCGCTGTAATCACAGTTCGAAGAGCACAGTCTTGTTCGAAGCTCTGCTCTGATAACACGTCCGCGTAAATATAATTAACGGCAAACAGTTTGAGAAGCGTGCGCTGTGGCTAATATTAAAATGTGTACTCCCGCTGCCCCAGTCGCGCCCAGGGCTTTCGGGACGCTTGTACTCTGTACTCCCTCGCGATGAAGCCAACTACTTGTGATTCCTCCAAAACTAAGTTTGACCCGGGCTCGCGGAAGTTACTCAATACTTGTGTTTGCGTGAGATAAACATTGGACTCAGTGAAGTTTTAGTTCTAGTGTAGCTACTGACAATTAAATTAGTGACAGTTGTTGTGATTTAAGACTGGTCACGTGCTGACCTATCACTGGACGTTATTTCAAAATGGGTGTGACGGACGGGTATGACTGGGATGACTCCTACAATCAATCCTACAATGGATATTTTTCAGTGAGTCACTGTTAAATTTTTCTTCACTCTCACTGTGCTTGACATTTTTTTCAGTTTCATTATTTTCAACTTATGAGTAATTTCTAAATAGAGCAAATCTTACTACTTTGATTCCATAAAGCTTCATCATTCAAAACATACAACCAAATGAAACTCTGCAATAACACTCTTATTTTAATTATGCACTTTTAACTAAGTATATTACTATCTCATTATCTTCACCGTTATCACTCCCACTAACAAAATTAGTTATTTAAGTACTATTTGGTTTGCTTTTGTTTATTTACATTATCCACCCTAATCTAAACTGTATGTTTTTAACAACCCCATTATTAAATGTACCTTCTTTAAATGTAACAAAAGGGACTGTAATTAGATAGTCAATAGTACTAATTAAATTGATTACAGCAGCTAAATGGTAGTTACTAGTACATAGTTTAGTAGTTGTTTGGTTTGTGACCTCATTTGTAGCAGGAAAAGGAATTAAATTGATGATAACGCGCGCCAGCCGCCATGTTGTTTGTCATGTCCTGCAACTGAACGCTCTGCATTGAACCCGAGATAATTTACAAGTACAACCATGATCGACGATATAATTTATTAGAGATCAATTAAATAAAAAGAAAAGTTCTGTAATCAGAATTATATATTAACAACACTTAAAAAACACACAGCTACCTAGTCGCTTCCCTAATTTTTTATCACGCTGTTGGTATTCAATGATATCATCGAACAACATTAACCAGAACTGTGCTATTTATAGTTCAAATAAATCATTTCAATGGGCGTAGACCAAAAGTATGTCAACACTATGAAGTGCATAAAGATGTCATCATGATTAACTCTAATCTTAAAGATTAATGTTTCAATTACCTCATTTTATTAATCAAATGTTCGAGTCAGATGGCCCAAATTGATAAATTGGAAAATAACGGCCTACTAGTTGTTAAGTAAAAGTTCCAGCCTGTGAACTATTTTAAACGGCAGTTGCATCCGCATCCAAAATTACTCGTGCAACGTAAATGTTTATGTTCTACCGAACGCCGTATGTGTCGAAATCTTCGTAGAATCTATTCGAGAACATTCTTGCTAACGTGTTTTTTTACATCGATAAATACTAAGAATCGAGACCACATGGCACGTAATATATTTTTAATCAAACAATGTTCTTTAAGTCTACTATATGCATTATTATGGTTATTTGAACTGTACTTTACAGTTTTGCTGAAATTACATCTACTCATTCGAGAAACTTAAATCTATGTAAAATGTAAACAATACTCTGTAAAATATATCCTACGTCACTTTCTGTTTTGAAGGCAAGGTACTGATCTGTCGCTAAATCTCACTCAGGGCGAAGAGTCCGTCGGTTCCATCAATACGATGTCAATCTGCAAGTCGGAGCTGCTGTTCTCGCCAGTCAAGGAACCCCACGGAGTACACTTCAGCGTGGACAGCCTGGACTGCGAGCTGCCGGCGGAGCAAGACCTGATCCTCACCTGCCAGGCCAATAAGGACAACTACACCATCGCCTTTGAGGGCAGCCTCACCATATATTCTGAGGACAGCGAGTGCGCTGAATTGGCCGTCAATCAAAAACATGGTAAGATTCAAATATCATCATCATCCAACAACATGTAATCGTCCTAAATATACCTGAGTATATCAAAAGAGACTGGGCTATAGTTCCTATTAACGCCCAATCTAGATTTGTAACTTACCACAACGTTGAATTCCTTCGCAATTACAAGTGATCGAATATTCAAGTGTTTTTTTTTAATTCTGCTCTTTTTAGGCGCGGTATTCTTATGCATTAGTGCACGTGCAATACTTACTGTAATACCTATTTGCATACAATAGTGACATTAAATCAAAACTGAAAACTTTAGCGTAATTACAGGTACCATTTCTAAAATGAGATGATGATCCTCTACATGATGGGCCATCATGATGGTCTATCGTAGTGGGCCACCATATGAGGGCGTAGTGGCGTAGGCTGGCTTGTGGTGCGTACGATGCCGGCGGAATGGCCGCGGTGTCGGTTTTCGCCCACACATCAAAGGTAGTGGGCCAGAAGAACTGAACATCGCCATTGTGTAGATCCTTTTCATCCATCGCATGGCCATTTTGCTGGACAAGCGCTGGCCCATCATGTAGAGGAACCATTACACTTTCTAACGACATCATTGTGATGTTTTTGTAATCAAAAATAAAGTTCAACGTTCATGCCAACATTGTTAATCAAACAGTTTACTCCTTAACTAACTACTTCGTCAATCATAATTGTTCTTATTAAGTTAACTTACTGTTTATTTCCTCCTGAAGTCATTTATTTACTTTACATGAGGATAAATAGTAGTTTTAAGGCACGGAAAATCCAAACACGTTACGTTACGTATTACGGAAAACATGGAGGCATTTTTTAGGTTTGTACGGATTCCCTTTTGCATACTTTCGTGGCATTAGGTATTCGTAGACTTCTTCTGTATTACATCTAAAAGTACATACCTTTTACCTACAGCAATTGACATTTTTATTGCAAACTGTCGTAAACATAGAATCTTTGTCCTTATTTCCTTATCTGATTTAAGTTTCCATTCAGTTTTAAGTTTTTCATATGAGGTGTTAAATCGTACAATCATCAATTACTCACGTTGCCTGGAATTTGAGATACTCAGTGATATAATTGTTTACCTTCTTCATGATTATGTCTAATAATGATTCATAGCCTTCAGTTTTCGCGAAAACTAAGCCGTTGTTCTTAATTTATTTTCAGACAAATCGGATAAGCAAGGAGATAATGCAACGTTAGATGAAAGAACGCGCAGGAATTTAGAATTATTAGAAAGATGTAAGAAACTAACAAATAAGTTAACGACGTCTATGGCTAGGAGCGATTTAGGATTAACCACATGGAGTAAGCTTAAGAAACAGACCAATGAATCACCATTAAGAAGGTAAGTGGTATTAAAATTTATTGTAAAAGAATATGTTATTGTGTATTTCGACATAGTCTTTATTTGTCTTTTTCGTGATTACAGGCACCCTTCTGGTAATAATAATGAAGACTCACGCGAAACGACTGATGCAACTAGCGATATGAACAACTCAGTTATAAAAAGCCAAAGTTTGCCGAATCTATATAGAAGAAAACTAATGTGCAGTTCTATCAACTCAGCAGCCCTCAGCAACTCTACGGTAGGTTCATAAACCAAAAAGTAAAGAGACCCTCAGTTTGGTAAACATATGATTAATCTTGCTATGCTTTGCTTTCAGGTCGACTCTTTCACCACCAATCAAAGGTTAACGGGGACTTCGACGTGCATGAAAGTTTACGATGTATCACAAAATCGTTCAACACATGGAAGTCAGCACTCGGAACCAATGAGCACCTCATCGACTGAAAATCCTTCATCTTCAGACAAAAGTCAACCAAAACAAGCATTTAGTTTAGTGAAGTTGTTTATGAAACAAAAAAGCATCGATGGGGTAGTTGGATTGGACCAAGTTGACAGTAGGTCCGAATGCTGGCCGTCCAGCTCGGGTGGTGAAAGTGGAGATTCTATGGGAGAGCAAAAAGATGATTCAAAGACGTCTGTACGCTCTCAAATGGAGTTACCCAGTGATGTAGCTGAAGAGGGTTCAGCTGTTTACGATGAGATTCCACCTTCTAATCCATTCGGTAACAGAGTTTACGATGAAGTGCTAATAGAGGAGGAAGAGACTGTTGATGGCTCGAAGCTGAGTGACAGTGAATCTAATCTCTATGCCACTGTTAACAAGCGTCACCCTAGAAGAACAAATATAAATATGATGAACAGTCCATCAAAGCTGAGAAGCAATAGGAAGTCGTATTCTTCTCAGTCGTCGAACACGAGTGTCAGCATATCAAGCTGTTCTGAATCTGATGGGACGCAAATAACTAAAATGAACAGAATAATGCACCGAGAGGCTTTTGATACTAAAACTACTTCCACTCATCTCGAAGCTGCTACTATCGATAAGAGTATGCAGACATCTAGTTTGCAAATGTCGACTGTCTCTCATGATCGAGAATTATTTAAAGTAGTGGAACAATCATTCCTAGAGAAACTTAAAGAGGGAGATTGTGAAAAACCAGTATTTATATTGTATCCTAGTTATACGTTACCCGATATCAGTTTCTTGAATGGTCGACCAAACATTTACTTGAACCCTCTTAAAGTCAACGTATCACCTAAACCAAATGAAATCAAAAGGAATAGAGTTAATATTAAAAGTAAACGACCATTTTCGTGCAACGACCTCGAGATGCTAAAAAAGAAGGGAGTCGGACACATCAAAGATTGGGATTCTCTGAACTTCCTGCTGCCCACAGAATGCAAACAAATGCTATCAGAACTGCCTGAATTGATGCAAAATATTAAGGAGAAGGAATGTGGTCCGAAATGTAGCGACAAATATTGTAGCGCTTCACCTAGAGCAAAGAACAGGCCGATGAGTTGCGATTGTAACAACTTAGCGGGGCACAATACCGCCGTGTCCTCTAGCTCCAGCACAGCCACCCAGCCGTCATCAGGCTACCGCGGCTCGTCAACTATGCTTACGGACTCCTCTGCCCAGAACAGTCCCGCCCCCGTTGGGACCTTCAATCCCTTGTTCGTATATAGATACGATAGTGCCACGAGTTCAGAAGCTAGCAACAACGATGGTCGACACAACCCCACTGTACCCAAACGGTCTCTTTCAATAGCCGAACAAGCCCGCTGCGCTAAGCAGGGCGAGTTAGCTCCGCCCAGACCACCACTACCCAAAAGTATCTTACGAAAATCAATGGACAAAACTCGCAAGTCAAGCACGCAAACCAAGCGTTATAGCATGTTCGAAATGGACGACCTTTTACAAGATCCTGTAGTTTGCATGACAGCTGCGACCGAACATAAAACAAAACGGAGATCACTGCAGGAGCCCTACTATTTACAAAATCAGAATCCTGAATACAGAAAAAATAACGATTTAGCAGCCAAAAGATTGTCTCAACAATTCCTAGATGCAGCTGAAAAGGACGCTGACTATAATGAATTTTTCCATGATGAAGGTGTCGGTACAGAGAGTAGCCTTGAATCGGGTAAATCGAATGAAATGAAATACCACAGGCCTCACACTCCACCTATGCCTAAACCAAGAACAAAGAAAACCGAATACTCTGAATTCCCGCCGCCTGGAGCTCTCATTAGTAGTGCTGACTTACAACAACTAGAGGAATTCTTGAAACTGAGTGGTTTCAATTGTCAAAATATGGACGAATGGGACCAAAACCAAGTGCAAAAGGTAAGAAGTCAGGTTTCCAAGTTTCTTCAAATGAAACGTTCTCAGGAAGAAAATCAAAGGTCCACAGAATCTACTGGTAGTAGCTGCAATAGTAAAAAATCTGTAAGCTTTGCTCAAAAGTCTGAGCAGAAACCCGAAACTCAGCAAACGCAAGTGAAGGGAATGGAAGAGCTGAAGGTAGCCAGTCTCAGTACTCCACCTAACTCACCTAATATTTCTGCTGTGATTTCACAGAGACTATATCAGGTATTATTTTTCTTTAACACGTTACTTATCGACATCATTGCCTATTGATTTCTGTGAGTACCTTTGGTTCTTTTATTTATGTTGCTCTTATTAGCAATTTCTTTTTGAATTATTTTGTGATGTTCGTTCTTTATGTGGCTATCTCTGCTTACGATCATTCTTACTTTGCATTTAAAATTGATTTAAATTTATGAGCTGTTTATTCGTTCACTAATCCATTGCACTTATTGTATGAAATTTTCATGTTTTATCTTTGCCTCTGTTTCTACAATCTGTGGCTTTTATAGGGCAAGAACCTTGCGGAGATCCCTATCTGTGAAGAAGCTGAAATCAGCCCTGATGAATTCGGCAGTCCCGTACATCATGACAGTAGAGGGAAATACGACTTGATTGATGTATCACAAAAGAGAGGTGAGAATTAATAAACAATGTAAATTTGAAACCATTGAAAGCTTTCTTAGTTTATTTGTGTGATATTCAATTTCTATGTTCTTTTCAGCTCTGGTCTCTAACGTGACGGACGCGGTAGAGATGTTGATCCAACACTTTTCGTCGGCCACTGACCAGGCGGAACTGGCTTTCCTGGGTGACTCCAAGCAATCTCCGGCTTGTGCCAAAATAGCTTTGAACGCCTTGTGTCCCGCTCTCTACGCCATTTTTAGGGATGGACTCAAGGAGAACATTGAAACGTCATTTGGGGCTGTTAATAACTCCGTCTGGCAAATGGTTGAGGCCACTGCTAGGCAAGGTAACATACTCAGAATTATAGTTATTTAATATTTATCATATCGATAGATTTATCCTGTATATTAATGTCCAATTACTTTATTTTAGGACCGATAACGAAGTCCTTGAACGAATTGGTGTTAAGGATCAACAGCGAAGATGCGGTAACTGAGGGGCTGGTCAAATTCAACGCATTCATTTTGGGCCTGCTGAAGTAAGTTTACTCTAGCAATCTATGCAAAAACCTACTAATATATTATCCTCATTTATGTCAGTTACATTTTGTAAATTTTGCATCAGAGCTGAAGCAAAGCCTGTGGATTTGCCCACCGTAAAGTACTTTACTTAGAATTCTCAAATCTGAGGGTTAATTTTGGATCAATGAGCCACTTAGTCTTACTTACCTCTAGGATACCGAATATAGCTTTTTTTTTCACCAACAGCGCACAATCAGTAGACGCGTGGGTGTCCTACGTCCGAACTCGGGAATCAGTACTGGCGAAGCACTACGACAGTGACGCGCTGGTCTTGGCCGGAGTGGGCGAGCCTCGCTGCCGCGCCCTCCTCGACTCGCTGCTTGCATCACTTGAGCCGCTTCGACTGCTGCCTTTCTCGCTGGACCTCATGTTTGAGATGCGAGAGCTGCAAAGGAGCTTCAAGAAGATTGAGAGCGACATGCGAGCTGCCAGTCGGGTAAGTCATCTCCTTTACAGCCAACACTTGGATATATAATCTTACTTTACAAACTTAAGTCTACAGAAGTAACGTAGTACATAATGGCTTTGTGAAAACGACTCTGTTGTTCGAGTGCACGATGCGATGGTGGCAATAGTACTTGTCTAAAATTATCTGTATGAATACGATTTCATTCTTGCTTGTTGATGCGGCTGGACTAGATTACCCAAAATAAATACCAATTTTGTGCTAAGAATGTTTTAAAGTCTGAGCTTAAAACAATTACATACTTACAAGTACAAAGTTGTTTCTGTGCTGCCCCTCAGCTTAAATGTAAAGCACAATTGTAAGCTTAAGCCAATGTTATGAGCACATTGCCTAAGCCATTTAAATGCTTTCCAGTCGCGCGCTAGTCTACTATTCTAAGCATTGTCTAACGTATTTATATGGCGATCAACAGTATCACTACCACTGTCTATCCTATTTCTAACAGACTTGCCGCAGGGGCAGACATAGCTTTATTTGCATTTTATTGTTTATTGCATGTGCTTACGACTCACGTACATATAGTCTGTGTACAGATAACTTTCAGCGTTGTCTTTCGTGCACAGCTTTCATAAAATGCAAATAAGGCCTTAACGATCACATATGTCGGCCGGCGAAGGTCGATCACGTCGATGGCATGATGCATGATGCTAAAAGTCTTTGGTGTATTTAACAGCCCACTTCGATTAACACTCCACCACTAACACTGAACCAGCGGAATTTGCTCAAGCTGGTGCGATCGATGCATTCAAGCGGACTGTCGAGCGATGACAACCAGGCGAGCGTAATTATGAGACATAAAGAGCCCAAAAATAAGGAGCCTTCCACACCGGACCTTCTAAATGATTCGGCCAACGTAAAGACTACAGTCGAAAAGAACAGACCGCGCTCCTGCGTGAATCCCTCTCCGATCGGATACGATCTGTGTCCGAACAACAGCAGGATAGAGCTGGAGAATAACCGCCGTTGGTCCGGAGTGCAGCTGGGCTCGAAGCTAATGCAGGCTTTCGACAGACTCGTGTTCGACGACAGCGACGATTACACTGACAGTCTAGAGAACAATAAGCCATCCGCTAAGCTCTCCGGCGCCGACTTGAAGGTAACGGCGGTAGCGGATTGAGTTCATGTGCTTCGTTTCTTAGTGTCACGTCTTTGGTTTTTTTTTTCAGATTTCTTTTGTTGTGTTTGTACCGCGGGAATGCTTGACAGCTTATTAACATTAATTTGCATGTTTTTTAGGTGGCATACTTAGTATTCCTAGTGTGATCACTTTTGTTTTTGTGTTGTTTTTGTGAACGCTGTACCACATTATTTATATGTATACTATAAGTAGTATATTATCTCTTAAAACAAAACGCGCTGTGGAGGTGGTGTTTGTGACGTAAATTGTTATGTATATCAACGTAAGTACTCTATGGAACGATACATTTGCGATCAGAGAAAATTCTGATACTAACCTAAGTAAAATATTATGACTCTATCACTGAAGATGAGTTTGAACCTGAGTTATGGTTTGATCAATACATGAGGGCAGGTACTATAAGTACAGACAACGAATGCGTTTTATTACCCAGAATTATTATAAAAGACAAGTTTTAGCGATATTACCCGTAAACACGAAAACAAGTAGCAAAACTTTTCGTTAATGGAGTAGAAATGGTCGTAAATCCCAAAATTGCATGTTTCAAAGTTCAATGACTTGTCACCTAAAATAAATACTAAATTAAATATAACAACCTGTCATCGGTTCCACCTGGAAACTGCTCCTTCGCGCAGCAGACGGGTCAACGAACCAGACGACTAAAAATAATATCGACCTTAAAGATAATGAACCCGATACGAATATGCCATAAAATTGAGTAAATACCGCAATAAGTACTTGGTTGGTACATTTATGACCATCGGACAACTTTAGTTATTTGAATGCATTTTCCCTTGTTTACCAAGCAAACTGTTTTTCGTCCATAAAATGTTTTATGAACGGTATGTTGGAAGGTACTTTCAATACTTACTTGCTTTTAAATAAAACTTTTTATACTGAACTGAACATTTGTCGGAGATTTGCTAAAATGAAGATTATGTTGAAATATCCGCAACAGACTCGTATAACAACCTAATAGATTAATTAGATTTTAAAAAATGCTTGTTTTTGAGTCAGTCGTCATTTTATTCTAGTTTTCTTATAATCATGTTTCTTTGAAAATCGAATTGCTTTTATTTCGTGCGTTGCTTGTTTTTCCATTATTCGTATAGGCTTGGTCAGATTTAACAATTTAATAATGCACCTGATGATGACGCAAGTGATTGGAGACGCACTGTCTAGCTAATTTTAGTTAGCTCATGTGCTAATTAGGCCAGTGCGATCATGCTTCATCATTAGTCATTACATAAGACAAGTAGTATAGTAGGACGCGATAGTAGTACCTAGTTCTGATTTTTTCTTCATCTTAGGAAAAAATCTACATTGATCCCTTCAGGTAGTGCTAAAAACGGTCTTGTTGACTGGAATTAACAAGTGTGGAAAGACTAATGACTAGGTAATATTTAGTTACACCTCTTACACGAAACACTCACACCATCGGTCATCCATATTGCTCGATCGAAACGCTCGATATCCTCCATTTGCCTCATACATTTACTAAGCACCAGCGATCATGAAAGATACAATCATAGCCAGCCCAGCCACGGCAATGCGACAAGCGACGAGACAAACAATTTCTTTGTAAAGATTCCAGGGTCAAATAAATCGCTAAATGAGTTGTCGTGGTCAGGCTGAAAAGAGTGGCAACTGACTGCGTCTCTCCAGTCTTTGCCAGTGCTGGTTACCATACGATGCCGTGCACGGGCGTAGCCAGGATTTAGTTTCGGGGGGGGTTTGACGAAAAAAAAATCGGCCAAGTGCGAGTCGGACACAAAAAAATCACGATTGTTGTATGGGAGCCTGAACTTTTCGGGGGGGGTTTGAACCCCCAAAACCCCCCCCCTGGCTACGCCCATGATGCCGTGACTAGGAGCGCAGAACCTGGAGGGGTGCACAAATGGCTAGACTATTACCTTCAAGGGCGTTTTGAAAGCTCGCACCGGGCGCAAAGACTACGGCACTGCTATCATGTATGAGGACATTAAAATTGCATAATAAAGAAAGAAAGAAAGAAAGAAAAATAATTTATTGTCACAACTTCTTAGACACATAATTCATACATTACACAAATACAACTAGGTATAGTGACAATGGGCTTCGGCGTCAGCATGTGCCGCTGGTCTCACCGCGAGGATGGCACCATGCAGCGCTGTTTTTCAGCCGACGCCCTACTCTGAATGCTCCAATACTTAAATGCCAAGAGCGGACATAAAAATAAAAAATAAAAAAATAACCAATTCTATACATCAATTCAGCTCGTAAGAAATTTAGTAAAACAAAATTTCAATATATACAAAAAACACTAGAGAACATAAACACTACATACTACATTTTGCCAGCGTGACGTGCCACCCAACAAGTGTACCCAGAAGCAGGCGTGGGGATACCTCAGATACAGACTCCCAGTTTTTGCTTTTATAAATATAATTTTTTGATTTTCTTTTTAAAACTTATCGTCGAGTTACTAAGTCTAATTGGGGGTGGTAAATCGGTGGTAAATACTGTAGACTTGAAGAGTAACTTATTTTCCAGCTGGACTGCAGCGGCGAGGAGTGGCGGCCGGGCTCCGCCGGCAGCTGCAACAGCGCCAACACCGGCACGGGCAGCGGCAACTCCGGAGGCAAGTTCCGGCGACTGCAGCTCAAGTGGGAGCTGCTCAGCAACGCAGAGAGCCCTGGTTCCCCGTCTGGTAAGACTTTCCGGGAGTAAACTGTGATTGGACACTATCTACTATCTACCTTAGCACTCTTTGACACTTTTATGTCGGTAAATGTGTTCGGTTCAACTATTCAGACGTTAGGTATAATGTTCTCTAAATAGGTAAATATCCAGTGATCGTAAATGTTTCAGCAATTTCAGTGCATAGCATTGTTCCGTTTATAAACGATAACTAGTGATATCATTACGTTCGTGCTTTTTTTAGCTCCGATGTGGCAGTTTCTGATATCTTTGCTGATGACAGCAAACCTAGTAAGACTGGCTTTATACCAGTAATTTTGACTTATGGAAGTAGGGACACGCCGATAAGTTTGAATAAGATGGCATTAATCGTCTCTTTTTAGTCAGATACTTGCGTCCCTTCTTAAACACAAACTTAAAGGTGTAAAGCCGGTCTTACGTCAATGGTGTAAACCTCCACCTGCGCTTCTTTGACAGAAATGAAAACGGTTATTACCTTGTTCACAGGAGAGACATCGCCAGCTACAGCGAGGGGTTCGAAGATCCCAAGGCCGGTGTCGTCCCCAGTTCGACCGCAGGCCCCCGCGCTACCATCACCCGCCAAAAACACACACCGGTTAGTCATATTTCCATTCTATCAAGGAATCTTCAAGACAGCCTAGGTACCATTAGTGGTTGGTGTGGTTGGTGTGTTTAGGTAAAATTATCACCTGCTAGGTATTTGATTTTATCATAGTGCCCAGGGAACTACAAGGAAATAAGCAATTAGTCATCTAGCTCGGCTATTCGTAGACGCTGGCTACGAGCCGTAGTATGAGTAATGATTTCATTAATAACTCTGGGGTACTTTTATTGTGTGCACTATTTGTGCATCGTACGCAAGATGCGGCTGTAACATTGAAATCCATTGGTTCAGTGTATTGATACAGATGATCGATATGAACAGTGACGTCTATTGTAAACATTTGTGGTAGTTTGCAAGACATGCGAGACTGAAATTTTACTGCATGCCTGGCTATAGAAGTTCGCGCAAACTGACATCGAAATAGCTATTCACCAATACATAAAGATAAACGAAATGTAATTTAAGAGTCAAAACCATGTACTTAAAACCAAGTTATGCAGAAGTTCTAAAGTCTGGAAGCCACCAGTTAGTATCAATACCACTTTTATCAATGTTTCAACCATAAAATTTTGCTACAAATGTCTGCGACATGTGAAATGATCATAGTTTTGAATAACATTACGTGAACATTACGTGTGCGATCCTGTGTTTTCCTTTGCTCCAATCAGCCATACGGAGCAAGTTTACATGATTTGTGTTTTTATCCTAGGGGCATCCCAGTACCCGTGCGCAAGGGCACGTCTCCCACGGGCGCCGCGCCGCGCCCCGCGCCCGCGCGCCCCGCGGCCAAGCGCCCGCCGCAAGCCGCTAACAGGTAACACTAGCTCTTAAGACCAAAGTCGTGGCCAAGGCGTTGCATTACCATAACCGTGCCGACACTGATGACTAGTTCCCATCTCATGGGGGATTTTATAAAAAGTGTATATACATTTCCTTTTTTTTAGTTCGAAAAAAAAGTTTTCCATACCCAGAATCAAAATTGCAATCGATACCGATAGTGGAAAAAAATCTCGTCACAAAAAATCACTGCATTTAGTGTTTTAGATTTTGTTTTAGTTGACGTCTTGTACAAAAACATGCTTTCTTTCCTAGCTTAGCGCTTACTAAGAAGGGCTGAGGATCACTGGGAAATAATCTTGCGTACGGCAATATACTTGCCTTTAATATTTATTTCTAGGATCTTATCTTTCATTCAATCTTAACTCTGCCAATTCATAAATTGGGTTAGCATTTGCACCTTATTTATATGGTTATGGTTAAACACAATGTTGTTACTAAATTTGCAATTAGATACCGCTTAATGCACCGTTTCTATTTCTTAGACAATGTTACACAAACCCTATGCCTTATTTTAAGTTTCTTTTTTTTTCTCTTTTATGTTGGTGGTGGGATTCTTTTTATTTGTTATATATGCGCTTTTTACCCTGCACATCTTCAGAACTTTCCCCGAAGCGGTGAAGAGGGTCATCGCGAGCCGTCCGAAGGAAAAGGAACCAGTTATTGTTAAACCAGTGGCTAGGAAACCTGCCCAGTATGTACAACAAGCAATGATAACCATACCTGCTAACAAAAACTAACAATTCAACAATCATTGACTGCCTAACGAACTTTAACAGCATGAGAGACTAACGGTTTTTGGAGTTCATGTATAATTATTTTTGGTTTCATAAAACTGTTTGCAAGACCGTTCAATAAATTTTATTTGTTACTTCTCGCATCGGCTCATCTTTGATTTCAATGTGACCTCTAACAGTTGGGGTCGTCGATGCAAATAAAACAAAAGTAAACAAATAAAACGGGCAAGGCTAACGGATAATGTGCACATTTCACCCAAACGAAAAAATACATCGTGACTCATTGGCATTTCATGCCACGCCGCCATATATCCTTCGATACCATTTTATTCCATTCCCATATCACATGGACTAACAGTCACTTCAGTAAGTTTGTCATGTTAAAATTCACCTCCCGTCTACCCTTATACAACTCAATAGAATTTCTCGAAGTTTATTTTCCGACCATGACCTAGAAAACGTATTTACGACGGTAGTTTCGACTCTTGTTATCGATACTTTATTGCAAAAGGTATGACAATAACAGGCATATCGCCAATTCCACTCGTTCCAGGCATGCCAAACGGTACAGTCATCGATATTATACCTTACGGTGTTACATTACGGTTTTAAATGTTTTTAAGAGGCCGTCATTCCGAATAACTTTCTGTTTCGGTTTTTCGGGAGAGTATTATATTTTGTACCTACAAGTGAACTTAGAGATAATAAGTTCATTCCATCTGTTTCTCTTCGGTCTCTGCTCTTTGAGAGAGAAAGAGCATGACTGAATGCCCATTCAAAAGTTCATTTTGCATGATGTCATAAGTCAAGTGAACCTTTGTCACCTTTTTTTGGACTTAAAGTACATCAATGGTTAATGGTAAGAAAAAAGTACCAATATTTTTTTTATTAAAAAAAACTTTATTCTACTTTTCTCACTTTGGATTAGAGTTCTCATAAATGACTAAACTTTTTTTTGTGTACTTTGTTATTCTCGTAAATTATACAGTACAATTACCATTAATAACGTACAATACTTTATTGTAAAGCCCGAGTGGCAACTCTACCCCTGACACGGTTCAGTTCGCGCAATGCGCAGATACTTAGTGTGTCGGCCTCTCGGACTAAAAGAGCGTGTTCCCAGGGCGTCCCGCGTAGACGGCGCAGGTGGCCCGTCGGCGCCGCGGCCGGCGTCGCTGCCGTACGGGCGCGCGCCGCCCGCCGCCGCGCCGCGCCGCGCCGCCTCCTCCTCCGCCGCGCGGCGAAATGTGTCGCACGCGCCGCAGCCCAAGCACAAGTGAGTGTCAGACTACAGGAAGTCCTCGGGACCAGTGTTGCCAATTTAGCAACTTTGTTGCTAGAAGTGACGACTTTCGGAGCACAGCGAAATTCGAGCGTTGACCCGCTGCCTTCTAGCTCTGTCGCACGCGTACAGTTGTACAGTAATATTACCCTCGCCCTCGCACAGTACGACGCACGCGCTCAAGAACGAGCGTAAGGGGAATTTCGCTGTGCTCCGCGACCGGCCTTTACTATCTGTTATACTTTTCAGCACACAACTTGGCACGATCTTAGAGAGAGAAAGTAAGTTCGCGCAGCGGTTTTTCCAGATAAAAGCGATACTCGCCAATGTAAATTTTTAACGTAGAACGTCGATTAAAATTCTCACACCATCGAACTTATTATTTTCAATGTTTTACAAAAGTCACAAAACTATTTTCCCATCAAAGTCAGACATAGTTTTCTGTTCAAAATTACATACGCGTCTGAAATGTTCTGCTGCAATAACTCGAGATCTAATTCAAATTATATGTTCCAAATAAAACGAGAGTAGATCCGTTTAATTTCACTATGAGTGAGCCTCACTGTAGTATCATGTTTAAAATTGTAAATAAATTCACTGAGTCACGCATAGATAGTATATTTTGTTTAATATACCTATGTGGTTTTATAATACAACTACACAGGTACCCACAATTAGGACGTTGGCGCTCTATGGGCCGCTTGCATTAGTCATCCTAATTTATTTCACTAACAGATCACAAATGTACTAAACCATAGACTTTCAACTGAACCTGCTAACGACCAATTTCTCCCCCAGGTACGTAAGAACACTTTGGCACCGGCTACCATCAGATTCAGGGCACCTCGCCTTCAACGAAGGCGAGCGTCTCCGGCTCATCCTAGAGGTCGACGACCAGCACTTGTTGTGCTGTCGCGGCGACCACAAGGGCCTCGTGCCGCGCGACGCGGTGTTGCCGGACGACTTCTGATACCGGCCCTAGCACGACTGGCAGCCCCAATGGCGTCCACTGAGACTTTAGAGTTCAAAACACCTCACAGTCCTATAGGTACTCTTACACAGCCAATTTCCAGTGACGACGGTGAACGCGACTGGCACATAACAATTGAGAATCTCATTTTATAAAACAATTGTCTTGTCAATTGGTCGTGTAAGAATACTTAAAGCACGATTAACCTAAGCGGATGCAGTTGCATTCTATATGGCATAAACGTAATTCTGCTCTGGGATGACCGTGCTCTGTGATTTATGGTCTCAGTAACGCTATTAGCTGCTAGTTACGAACTGTTGAATGGTCACAAAAGGAGTGAGGTTTGAGTGCAATAAGTTGAAGTGGAACTCTCTGATTGTTAAGGAACTGTTGAACTGTGAACGGTTGAAACTCATTTTAATAGACTGTAAATACCTGTTGTCTTCTGTTTCATGTTATATATTTCGTTTCTAGTTACCTTTCAGCAATATTCATAATTTTTACTCTTCATGTAACGAACCTTCGACATCACTATGCTGTAATTCTCACATTTATGATTATTTAGTAAATTCTAGTCTTACGTTTTAAGGCACGACATGGTCTTGAACTGTAAATAAACTATTTAAGGAACACAAATTGGGAAAAGATTTACTGCATGTATGGAAATGCAACGTGCCTACCATTTAGCAGGCGGTTGATGCATTTATCTCGCTCTACTACAATATGCAGTAAATAATTTCTTCAATGCGATGTGATATAGATAATTATGTACTATAGGGATAAATCTCATACTTAAAACTAAGAGGTAACGTTTGTACGCTAAATTGTTCCAAATTGTAGCCGAGAGAAAGACGCCCGATATCGGAAATAACGAAATTTAGGTAAATAATGTAATCGTGAAATTGATGTCTAAAGTTACCCACTATAATATATATATCATTATGTGATATTCAATCTTAGAGTGTATACTACGTGTGTTAGGACCTCATAGCTAAATTTATCAATCTGGACCGTTGTTGTAATTCTCATACAAGCACTATTAACTCGGTTAAGACAGTTTTGTATGCCACTGAATTATGATGCGTAGGGAACCGTCGACGCTCACTTCTTATTCTAAAGGTCAGCTCTCTTCCCATAGTACGAGTAGGTATGGGCGCTTTGGAGTGGTAAGAGCAATGCAACTATTCTCAAGACTCGCCAGTCAGTCCACAGACCTAACTTACTGCCTCACTAACTGCATGCGCCTTCCTCGCACCCTCCTTCAGTCTGCGGGAGCACCGGCTGTCCAGGGAAGTCACTAATACAGGTGTCGGGAGCTTAACCTTCTGAGTCACTAACTGCACGGCCTCACCTTATTTCCCTTCCCACAACCTCCCATCACAACAAATACCTAGTGACAAGTACGCGTTGCTTCAAACCCACCCAGCCACCAACCAAAACTACTAAGCAATCAGCTAAAACTGCCAGTAATTTAAATTAAGCTATGGTTTCACTTCTAGTAAGTCGCTTCTCTTGTCACGGTTATTGTGATACCTGACCATATCACTGCTTAAGGCGTAGCGGAAAGAGATATTTTTGGTACCTATTTGTATTGCTCAAGTCTGGAGGGGTATGGTTATGAACGGTACGGCTATTATTCCAGATACTCTTTAACGTAACTTTATACTCGTGGATTAGATATTCGATCGTCTGTTTAAATGTGTAAATAATGTTAGTGGAAATTTTAAATCGAAATTTGTAACAAATGTTTTGATGCACGATACAGTTCCTCTCGTAGTCTCGTGCTGTCACATCGGGCGGGGTCTTTCTCGAGGCGGTCGCTTGCCAGCCGCCAGAGGCTCGCGGACAAACCTCACTAACTAGGGTGGACGTAGGATAACACAAATTAGAACTACGATACAATTAATATTTATACAATAACTAGGATAACGGTACCCGTTGAAAGTTATAGTTGAATTAGACTGTCGTCTACATTAAGGATCATGCTCGTTTGAAGATTACAGTGTTAGCATTAATTCGCGCTTTGTGACTGAATGATGTGATGTGGCCTTTGTATGTATTAAAGTTAAATAGTATTAGTGTGTGTGCGCTTGTTGCATCAGTCGGAGTATCATGTATCGTCTACTTATTACGATTGTCATTGCTGTATGCTTCCACGACGTGTAAATTATAATTAGATATTTAATCGAAACTCCAAAATAACCGTTTAAGTATTAGACAAACAGACATGCCTTAAAATAGGAAATAATTTGTACCCGGAGCCGAGTAGCCTAGCATCAGCTTGCCCGCGCCGGGCCCGTAGCGTAAATTAATTAATCCTTTTGTATCCATTACGAGTGATGTTATTTTTATTAAATAGTGACTATTCCTGCGCGTTCATTTATTACCGTTAGGCGGTGAACCAGTTGTCCTCAGCGGTACAAACTGTTAAGTTATTTCTTTATTCTACTGTTACTGATTAAGGTTTTATTTATAGTTGCGAATTATCGGGATCAATAAGTTGAGCTTGTGTTGATAATTTTATTTTCTTAAGAAAAAATATAAACAAAAATAAAAAGAGGCTTTCGTAACGCGAAACGTCTAAACGAACGACTGAGAAATCTATTCCGAATATTATTTTTATGTTAACTCGAAATCTAATGCTGTAATTATGTATTCATTATAAGACATTTTCATTCATTTTTTTATTTATGTTAGTGCCATACAATTAATGTATTAACAATGGATATTTGATAAATATTATTGTAACCATATAAAACCAAATAAACTTATCTAAAATACCTATATAGTTGTTTTTGTCCATTATCCAGCATTCACAATTAAAATATTCATGTTGAAGTCCAAATGACACCCTTATATTACGCTCCAAACGCTGAAGTTCAAGGCCCCGACCCGGGCATCTAATATCGGAGTATTTACGGACGTTGGCTTCTTATTGATTAGGGAGTTTGATTTGTATGGAGAAAGCTATTGTGTAATACCTACAGTCAATACGTATATTGGAACGAGCGAGGTGCTCATAAATATGTAAGCAAAACACTAATATCAAAAGCTTTACGACAAACACACAAAGCGAGAGCCTAAGCTTTCGCGGTGTCCCTACCTTCAGTAAAGTGAATTAATTCTAAGTCCAGTAAAAATGTCGACTGTGTAGTGTCGGGTTTATTATCACACCTTTCCATGTCTTCGTGGATGTCGTAAGAGCTAACTAAGGATAAATAGGTTTAAGTGCGCATTAGGCAACAGGCTAGCATCTTGCCACTATTGTATTTATCAACTTGAAGCTTAGAAATAAGCTAGAAATGGCTGCGAAGCGTGAAATAGTCATGGTTTTGACTATCTAACGTTTCGTATGCTCTGCTTACCCCATTTGGGAATAGAGGTGTGATGTGTGTACCTACTTATGTAAAAATAATGTTTTCTTCCCTTATTAAGGTAGCTACTCAAGTACTTAAATCGATTTTAAGCAAGCTTAAAACATAGTAGCCATTTGAATATGAGTAGACCGAGGAAGATTTTTAGAATTTTAATTTTAGCACTTAGCTAACTTCAGCATGTCATAATTTGCCTTTTTATTTTCCCTGTTGTTGGTGCTGTCTTCAATTGGATAATAAATTTCATGATAATCATGACTAATTTAAAAATTACTTCCTTGTCTGTACCTATCAAGTCAATAACTTACACTTCAGTTACCGGCCATTATAACTCATAGGTGTGCAAGTACGTGCGTACGTCTCGTGCGTCACTCGAGGCTTCAAATGAAAAGCGGGCTTGACGTGGTGAATCACTTTATTGCTCAATCCATTTAGTTCCACATTTACAACCTAAGTACGTTGTATAAGCTACAACACGCTGGCAACTCATTTGGCTATATTTTACTAACATTCATCTCAACTTTCTTTTTTTCTATTGTTTTTCAATTAATCATCGATATTAAATTTCAAATGTTTCGAACAAGACCAAATGAAGAGCCGGCATAAACTACTCTACCTACTACGTGTTACGTTGTGTTAATAACGAGATAATAAACTTTCCAGTTCCAGTACTTAGTTAACAACTTATAACATTTCACATATCCAGTAATACGTAGAAACATTCAGTAAAACAATTTTTGGAACTACAAACTAAACTTCTTTAAAGGGATATTGTAAATAAACTTTCGTGACTTGGTGATTGACAATAAAAATCTACTTTTTCACTTGACGATGATTATTGAGCTACATATACGAGTACTTAATTGAACATTACGATAAAATGTTTAAGCATCTTTAAGAATGTTATAGACATTAATTAAAACTCTACCTTGACACAGGCCTAGTCAATTAATTAATTTTACGCTTAAAAGCCTAAAAAATCAATTACATGCAATATCATTTTAGATTACTGCAAAAATTTTATTCCAAAAAAAATGTTGAGCTTACAGTTTCGTAGTCATCTTTTTATGCTTTTTGACGTCATAAGCAGTGATTGTATTTTTTTTTATAAATCTCAGTGACATAGGTATAAAGAAATTCCTTCCCAGTATTTTTGTTCATTTAGCTATTCCATATAGAATGTTACACCGAAAAAAATACGATCATTGCTCGTAAAGAAATCTCCCCCACGAGTTTTTAGGTCAATTACCTAAAAAAAGTTTTAGCGTATTTTCCAATTTAAGGGACTACAATTTACAAAATGACTGCAAAGTGAAACTTATTTTCTAAAACATCGAGTTTACTTAATTTAAATCTACCGTGCTGTGTGACGCATTAATGTTTACTTTTAATTTACAAATGAATAAAAACTTGACGCGACGCTCTACCAAGAAGCGTCTTATTTTGGATAGTTGTTTCATAAGTTCAACGTGACTAATTGAACAATGTTCAAATGTTTCTTTATGTTTCACTACATTTCATTTTATTTTGTTCCATGTCAACTTAGACAGAATTACAAAAACCTATTGTTTTGTTTTTTATTGACACCGTCATTCATCTTCATTATGTACCTATGGTAATTCGATAACATACTAAAAACGGTTCTTACATCTAAGAACTTCTGGAATGTTTATGTAGGTGCTTACCTATTTGTAACTACGAGTATTTTTGCATGTTTCATTGAGGACATTTTAAAACATAATTTTGTGCTACAATATTTATTTCAATTTTTTTAACGTTTACGGTAGTGGAAACATAATTTAATCTGATCAGGCAGCAACAGAATTTTAAGAGGTATTTTTTCCTGCTAAGTGAGGAATCATTGTGTAATTAGTAACCATCACTATATTTTTGATGAGATAGTCCCCATACCAAAACCAACAGTTTCAGTGTTGTTTTGTTTGAAATTATCAATTTTGTATGATACTTGATTTATGTTTCACAAGAGGATAAGAATTATCTTGACGAAGGTATAAAAATTCATAGTTATTCTCTTCTCGAATACACTAAGCGTGCAGAGATGTCTTAGAGCTCTCTTTTCGTCATAGTAAACTACTGTACTGTTTACTGAAGATTTTTCTTTTAATATATAGTGAACGCCGGACGCTGGGTGAGCGAAGTAGGGCGAGCGCAGGCCGAGCGAAGCGGTGCGCGCGCGCTGGCCGGCCGGGCCATAGAGGCGCGGCGGCTTCGCTCGATGTTTCGCTCGTTGTTTCTCTCGACACGGTCGTCATCGTAGAAGTCTTCGGAGTGTTTGCGTGGGGAGAGCGCGCGCGGGGTGCGCGGTGTGCGCGGAGTGCGCGGCGCGCGCGCCGACCGGCAGCGGGTTAGTGGCCGCGGCTCTTCTGCCCACTCGTGGACCGACATGTAATAGTGATCCTGAGGGAGAATTGGTAGAATTAGAAGTACACGTTGTAGAAGTATTAGGCGCCGTAAAGTAGGTAGAAGAAGAGTTGACAAAAAAGGAAGGCGACGAAACAGATGGTGTTGGAACAAATAATGGGTACTCGAGGAAAACAACGATACAGTTAGACTAAATGATTTCTGACCGAACGCAAAACGTTGTCACAGTAAACGTGATAAAAAAATCCTTTGTTGAGCAATGGAATATCTTTGTAAATAGGTTCTACGGTGGATCAGATATCAATTGGTTCGATTGTATAGACGACGAATATTTCCGATGTTTTTAGACATCATTCTAAAATATTTTGTGACACGTCGAGGTTCAAAATACATATGTTTTTTTTTATTATGACTCACTTAAATGGTGCCCGGATCAATTCAGTTCCCTACATAAATTACGCCATGATATGGGTACCTAGTAGAGACGAGCATTAAATCTGGCTCGGTATGTACTCGTAAAAGCCATCAAGTATAAATATTTCGTACCCATTGCGTGTGAAAGGCTGGTGGTGAGGCTTGATTAAAACTCTCCCCGGAGGGTAGCTCATTGATAATTCATCGCCCACATTCAGGTAATGGAAGGCAATGGAAGCCCCCGAACTGCGGTCTTGGGACTTACCTACCCGACCAAAGAGACTGGCAAATATTAAGCCATTAACAAATATTTGACTTTTACGATCCTGTGGAGATTTGCGTTAGAGTATTTGCTGTGGAATAATAACGGTTCAGATTTTAGAATTAGTCGATTACCAATTTTGAGGAAATTAGTGTTCAAAATAATGTGCAAGTACGTAAACATTTTTATATTTGCTTTTTTGATGTTTCTTGACCCCAGAAGAAAAACAATTTCACGCCATTACAAAGTCTATTCATACCTAACAATAAGTGTTGGGGCGATGTGATGCTCAAAAAACGGCATAAATATTAAGAAAAGAACTTAACTTACCATGACTCCATGACGTCGGTCGCCTATTGGTGCGTGTGCAAGTGTTTGCAAAGTAACTACACTCAAAATTACAGCAAATGGCAGGTTCTACAATGCCTTCATGTGATCTGTGAATAACCACTAATAACATTTTGCAAATTGTAAATATTTACACTTTCTCATTAATCGTTAAGTATAATTGAAATGAAACAAGTTTCAGGTGTTAATTTGTATTAATTTTTAATACTCATTACAACGTATATCTTCCGCGTTCACAATCTAGTTTCTTTAAAGTTGTTGATAATACCTATTTTTGTTCTATGATTCAACCAGAATTTATGTTTTGATCAAATACCACGTAAACATTTATGTGTAAAAAACGTGCCATACATTCTAGAAGCAAATTATAAAGCGAAATTCCCAGTGTCAAAAATTACTCGATAAGTAAGTGCAGCGTAATTCTTATATTTAAGTATTACTGAATAAATGAACCCAAATACTCTTGATAACTGTTTGCGATTAAATAAGGATAACAAACACAACACAATCTGTTGTTCCTTATGTGTATAAAAACAAAATAATAATAAAGAACTGAACAGCTACTCAAATGCAATAAATCTACATGGTTAACAAAAACTAACAATGCAAAATTGCGATACAGCAGTTTCATTAACAATTTCGATATACTCGCTATCTACCTCTAATCACATTTTATGAATGTAATTATATCGTTATATTATAAAACATTTATATGCTAATTACAACTCTGGTCAGTCAATCTCGAGCCCACCCCTACCTACCCCTGTTCACAGCAACGTTATGGAAATCTAGTGGCGCAGCAAACAACAAAACGGGGCAAGTCTATGAAGCAGCTTTAAAGCGCAACAGTAGTCAAAAGCTTACACTTTTTGAACATAGTTGTTTAGTTTTGGTGTTAGTTACGTTTTTTCTATAAACTCAAACAGTCTGACTATGGTAAACGCATTCGACCAATGCGCATGCGCGCACTAGCGCCATCTACGCGACGTGCTTTTCGTATCGGATCGCTCGCTGCCGTTCAAAACTTTCTTCTGTGGTGTGTGGTGAAATAAAATACAAAACTTCTTCCTAACCTGTGTTGTGTAATATCTTTACTTCAAGCGTGAACTGTGATTACTGTGAACTTAACCTACGAAACAGCCGAGCCCGTCAGCCCGCCTGTGAGCCGCAAGACTGAAAAGGAATACTTAAGAAACAGCGTCTTGGAAAAGGTCAGTGTGCGCGTATTATATTTGCCTGATTCAGACTTGTTTGTTATTTAAAATTACTATGTCGGCGAGATGTAGTCTCGACCCAAATGTGCCAAATTTTATCCGTGCTTGGCACAATAGTGTCGAGTCATAGTAACACGACGCTATCGTGGTAAAGTAAACCTATTCTGTTTTACCAAATAACCTGCTTGGTTTGCTGTGTCTAGAACACGATCACAATGTCTCAACCCCTCACAACGTTCCAAATAATACTGGTTTTCCGACACTTTTCAGCGCCGAAAGTTCTACAAAAAGTCCTGGTTCAAAACCAATTAACACAAAAGTAAAAAATAGTAATTTTCAAGTGAAATAAAAATGTAGTTTGCAAATAACACGTTTAGTCTGAATATAATATACTAATATCACTTACAAATACCATCATCTTACAAATAGCAGTAGCAATTGCAGTAGTCACCTAACCAAACATGAAACTACGTACGTGCAGCTATTTTGATATTACAAAAAATGTGTTTGTGTTCAGTGCAACACATGGCTCGAATACTAGATTACGTATTCAAAAATGTATTTGTCACATTTCTCTAGGAGTTGTCAAAATAAATGACTATGCAACACGGATCTCGTCTATTGGCACACATGATTATAATAGGATAGGAGTTGTAAATAAATGTGACCTAAAAAATATTAACGCTTTACCTAAACATCGTTCTAAGTAGAATGTGTAACATGAAGGAATATTTTAAGTATAAAATAGAACAATCAAAACAACTTCAGACTGAAGGTATTCAACGTATTGTCTACAAGGATATGCTAAAATCATTGACATTAATTAAATTTTCCGTACATTCACAATTATTAACAAAGAATCAATATCCACTATAACTGGGTTGGCAAAATATTAAGGTAAGTAAACATTTTAACAAAGATAAAAATGTACAAAAGTTTTGGACTCTTGATTATAAAAGTTAGTGTAAATGTGGAGAATTAAAATTCTCCCAGAGAGGGCTTCTTAACACTGCTGCTGATTCAGATTCTCATCTGACTTCGGCGTCTGCGCGGCGTGCGGCTCGGGGCTCTGCGACAGAATAAGATGACAGTTATTATTTACATGATTTTCCTTATTTAGAGGTACATCATCAGCATCGCCGTACATGCTCAGAACAACTTCGTTAGAAAAACACAACACAAAATACCTAGTAGCCCTAGTAGATAAGTACAGCTATGGAAAACCAAAACAAACAATAAATGTTAGTCAAAACAACAAAACACCCGTCACCTGCAAAAACTCTATCCCTTAATAAAATGTGTAAACATATTCTGGCTGAAACAAAAATAAACAAAAACGCAAATGAGAAACCTATTCAATGAAGCCAATACCAAGCACCAAATGAAAGTAATAAAATTAGTAAATCAAGTGAAAGCATAATGACAAAAGTAAGTCCGAACACGGAAGGGCGAGCGCCTCACCTCCTGCGCCGAGTGGCTGTGGCTGCCGGGCAGCGGCGACTGCCCGCTCATCTGCTTGATGTAATCCTTGTCATCGAAAATCTTGATGTCGCCGCCTCCTGGTTTGTGTTTAACGTTGTCCATAGACCCCACTTTACTTTGTGCTTTGAATTCCAATTTTTGATTCTCAATCTGTTTGGAAAAGCGATGGTGCAAATATGTTATAAATATTTATAAATAGATACGCACTTCGAAAATATACATAAACAATAAATATAGTGAGTGCGGTTGCAAGTTGTGAATAAATAAATAAAACGAACTTCAGTTTTGTGCGACTGTCCAAAATCGATTGCTATATTGCAAATAGAATAAACATTGTCAGAACTGCATTGCATGCAACTAGACCATATTCATGTGAATCGATATTGGGGTATGCCGTATCGACGTTGGAATTGAAAATGGATGTCCATGAAATTAAAGGTTGCAAAGTTTGCTCTTTTCACATAACCACCATAACGTAACATATCATTTCATGTGCGCTGTGCCATAACTCCTGTTTGCTCGTAAAAAAATATTGTTTCGAAACGTTTACAACCATCCCCGAAGCAAAAGTAACATTCAGCGAGTGCCTAGACAGCCGCAATGCAACTCTGGGTACATCGCATCCCAACACATACCGCAGAATAGAACACTTCAAACCTATAAAAAGATACTAACACCCCATCGAGCAGTGGCTGGCACATCACTGACCTTTGACTCCACACTCAAGTGGAAGGCAAACTGATTAGTGTCTAAGCGATGCCCTCCACCTTGGTAACTGCCATTTTATAAACTACAAAACAATAACGACAGTTTAAAAAGTTTACCAGTTTAGTTTAGGACCAACAAGGACTATTTATTTTTATCACAAGGATACTCCTCCAGAAAAAGGTTTTAGGTGCCGACGAATCTCCAGTAGACATGTGGAAATAGTGCATGTCACAGTGATATTCCACGGACAACGGACATTGACTTATCATTATTGCTAAAAAGCACACATTTTCAAAAACTGTGCAGATTAAGTGTTTGTTACTCACTGCTCTCGCTCCCTTCTTAGCTATTACTGTGGGCTAGAGAACATTATGTTACATTACTTAATTGAGCCAAACGGTCATCAAACTATTCTGTTCTAGCTCAAAGCTGATTTGTAGCTCCACAATATAGTGCATTGGCGAGCGTACCTACGTACGGCATATTTGTGTTTTGGCTGAGACTAAAGCTATGTGTATTCTTTGCAGAAGTACTTTTTACTGTTACCCACTACAATGACTAGCATTAAAGCTCAATACCACAATCTACTCAAGTCAAGGGCATTTTACTATGATGGCTGAACCTAAATACGTAGTCTTCTGTAAAAGAGGACGCTGTTACCTTACTGTTTGTGTTTACTTTACTGACTTTGCTTGAGTTTGTTCCGATGTAAATGGTAATCATATCAAGTTACCTTGATAGCTCCGCCCCCTGGCTTGTGAGTGATGTTAACTGTGGACGCAACCTTTGGCTTCGCCTTATCCTTGAAGTCCAGCTTCACAGTCTCGATTTTCTTGTCTCCACCGCCAGGCTTGTAAGAAGCGTTTTGCAGGGAGCCAATCTTCGATTTAGCGTTCCATTCCAGTTTGGTAGTTGTGATCTGAAATTTATTCCCATGTATTTTCCTCAATTCTTCAAAATTTTAAAAGGTGTCATAAAACTTTGCAATAATATGGTTAAAAAAATTAAAAATATGCGGAAAAAACTAATTCGTTCCGATTATGATATTTGGTTATTTCTACTCGAGTGGAACAAATACGAATTACTAACTTAGTTACTGTTACCATTTCACATACCTTCTTGCTTCCACCACTTGGAGTATAAGCTTCATTTTTAGCAGCAATCTTAGGAGCAGCTTTGAATTCAAGTTTCCTATTTTCGATTTTCACCTTGCCTCCACCAGGCTTGTACGTCGCATTGTCCAATGAACCGATCTTCGACTTAACGGTTTTAAGGTTTGGTGACGGAGCGTTTCCCACTTGAACTTTATTCATTGGTACTTCTAAAATGAAATCGGCCGTTAAATTTGGTTCACTACGTTACAGAAGTGTATCAGAAAATCGATTAGTTATATTCCAAACCTTGCATGATTAACATTGAACATGATTGATGGCTACTCTACAGTACATTCATCAGGCACTGAATGCTAGTCAATCAACAATGTCTATTATCTTTTTATGTTACTAATTTGATCAAAATCAGCAAGGAAGACTTTATTTTGTTATCAAATATTAATACTAATAGGTATTTGTCGTCAATGGCACTTACTCTTCTTTTCAGTTGGCAATGGGTTTTCTGGAGTTTTAACAGTTGCACTTTTGCTGGATGAGCGCGAAAGGCTTGGTTTGAGGCTGCTGCTTGATTTTTCCTTAGTTGGTAGCTTGCTCGGAGTTTTCTTGTTCGGTGAGCCTGGAGATCCATTGAGATCCTGAACGAGACGAAATAAAACAAATATAGTAGAGTCAAAAACAATATTTCAATTAATTTTATCAATCAAGTAAACTAAATAATTATTTATTTATTATGTATGGGACTATAATTATTTCGCACCTTACTTGTCTTGTTAAACACAATTAATATGTATTATCACATTGACATTCCAATGTGCGTAAGGGCCTGGCCACATGTCCACGACACGACGCCGTAGACGTAAACCGACACGATTTTTGTCGTGGAAATCCACGACGCGCGTCGTGAAATCTTAAGATCGCTGTAAACACAGAAGCTTGCAAATGTGTAGGTAAGAAAATAGTGTAAGGAATGTGATTCGAGAAAATCGATATCGATACATTGTTCTGTTTGTATCTTTAAACTAACATAACTACGTAACTAGTTGATGCAGTTGTAGTTTGAAATGTCAAAGAACACTTACTGCGGTAAAAAATTTAACGATTACCAAAATGATTAAGCACAACACATTTAAAAAAGACATTGCTTGTAATTTTTCTAATATGTAATTGTCAATGAAATAAACGATAGTAGTGAAAATGTGCTAAAAGTGGCCATGAAACGTAAAATAGTCATGGTCTGTAGACCCTGTTTGGGAACACAGGCCGTGTGTGTGTGTGTGTGTGTGTGTGTG
>BHDV01003923.1:123583-167144 GCA_005406045.1 Adoxophyes honmai | reverse complement strand
CGACAAAAATCGTGTCGGTTTACGACGCGCGTCGTGGATTTCCACGACAAAAATCGTGTCGGTTTACGACGCGCATCGTGGATCTCCACGACAAAAATCGTGTCGGTTTACGTCTACGGCGTCGTGTCGTGGACATGTGGCCAGGCCCTAAATACAGAGAAATCGATGTACACTACGATTGCATCAGTGGTAATATTTTCTTTGCTAGGCTTACGCCAGGTCTTGATCACGTTAAGAATAGCGTCTTTGAAAATATTGTAACACTATTAATAAGTAAGAATGTTAAGCATTGACTGTGACTTGACGTAAAACAGCATTAACTTACATTTCCTTGAGTAGATTCATCCACACCGCTGTCGTTGTCACCATCTGTTTCGGAACATAATGGTTAGTCACTTTTCCAAGGCATTGAATAAATATTATTAACTCCTTAAAATTTCGTAATTACAGATCATAAACTCATCTGGTAAGATAAATTCACATTATGAACATATTTAATGTCTACAACTATAGCAAACTGACTAACGAAATGGATTTGGCTCATCTCAAAAGGTCAATTCTTACGATAAACACAAATTACCTTTGGGTTTAGATTTAGGAGCAGAGGCCGCTCGTCTTGGTGTAGATCTCTTAGAGTCACCTATTGGTGAGGACGTGTTTAAGTCTGTAGGTTTTTGCATACCAACGGGAGGTTTTGATTCCAGGACGGGAGATTTGGAAGGGGTTTTTGGTGGTTGAGGAGTGACTGCCTTAGACTCCTTAATTTGCTCAGAACGCACATCTTGCTTTATTTCAGTTTTTGGTGTCTTTGGTCGCTGTGGTTCTGGAGTTACACTTTGTGATTTATTTGGTGCTACAGGACCTGGCGCAGATTTTTGTTTAAGCTCTGGCGAATCATCACTACGCGTTAATGACGGAGACCGATCAAATGTATCAGTTTTGTTTTGGTTTGAAGAATTCTCAGAAAATACTTTAGCTGAAGGTGTACTGTTTTGTAAAACAACATCGTCATCGTCGTCTATTTTCTTTCTTTGTACTGTGCTGGGCAACGATCCAATGAACGAATCTGTCATTTTCGAACCAGATATTCGGGACTCTGGGCGGTCCAACATATCCCTTTCTCCGTCATTATTTACTCCAGGTTTGACATTGTCCGTGGAACTCCGCACATTTTCTTTGCTGTCAATCTTTCCTTCTTGAATTAGTCCCAGTCCTGGACTACGACTACCGTAATCTTCGACTCTGCCTCCAATAGAACTGACTGACTTCCTGCGGTCGTCTTCCATTTTGAGTGGACTGGGTGCTCCAGGAGCTGCCGCAATACTGTAACTTCTGGCTTTAGGTCCCAACATTTCAGTGCCATTTTCCGGCTTACTGACATTTTGGTTAATGGTTACACCTTGATTATCCAGGTTTGCTGTTTTATTTTGATAGGTGTTAGAGTTTTCTAGGCCTTTGATAGAGCCTTGTGAAGATTGACGCGATAGTGGTCCACCAGATGAATTCAGAGACGGTCCGTTTCTAGGCACACCGTTATTTGGTGGTTGGGCTATTTGTGGGGGTGGTCTAGCACTGTCTGGTGTAACTGCACCCGCTAGCTGCGGTGCCGTTCGCGGACCAAATTGTAGATTATTAGGCGGAAAACCTCTCACTGGCGGTTGACCAGCAGTTGGCGATTGTAACGGACGCGGACCCTGCTGAGGTGCGAATGATTGAGGGCCTGACGGACGCAACGGTGGAGGCTGAGCTCGGACTTGCTGCGGCGGACCAGGGGGCGCCGGGCCACGCGCTATGGGAGGGCCTGGACGTGGAGCAAACTGAGGTTGGCCGGAGACGGGACCTCCAGGTTGGAATTGTGGCCTTTGCTGAGCCTGGAGTGGAACACCTGGTCTTTGTCCCACTGGTGGGAAAGCTGACCGCGAGTCGACTCTATTCAGCGGCGGGCGCGGTGGCAGCTGTCCTGGGCCAGGCGATTCGGCAGGTGCTATTCCAGCACTTGGAGGTCGATTTTCCGGTGGAGCCTTAACAAGTAAATATAGGGTAAACTCTTCAAATACTACTTGGCAACGAAAACAATGGGCATGAAGTTTAAAGTCATTAGCAATTAAATACACAAAGTTTAATAAGATTTCTGGATAAGATAAAGCTACATGATTATGTAAAGTTTTGTTTTTCCTTAGTAAGGTACGGTAAACATTTCAAGTTTGCATGGTTTGACGTACTTAAAAGCAGAATAAATGTTAAACATTTAGGTTCATACTAATGTAAAATGTAAACTAAAACCTAGACCTGGATTGATGACGCTGTAAATTTTAAAGTGGATTGAGCATTGAATACGGAATTTTGGATGCGATTCATAAATCCAAATTCTGTCTAAACATCGGCGATTTTGGCAAGTAATGTATATGGGAAATAAGAACACGAACGCGGAGCGGGGCGGCGACGTCCGCGCTGTCGCCGGCTCTCCTCAACCAAAACAAACCGCATGTACGCCAACTTTCACAATAACAATAATACTACAATTACCCGTTTCTAATACACGCTCAATCTTAAAATCATTGTCATTTCTGCTGCATAATTATAGGATACTTGTAGTGTAGACACTTGGGCATTTTCGAATTCAGAGCAGGTCAGTAATTCGGGATGCACAATACAATGTTCTACACTAAATCGAAATAACTACTGAATTTTTTGCTGTAAAATTATCGACATCGGAACATAGAAGACTACATGTAGTGTGTTTGAGTACGGTCACCACACTCCGCTCTATATCGAGCATTGACTGCGGCAGATAGAATAGATAGTCGTTGGTACAAGTTGTCACGAACTCGGCTACTGGGTCAACGAGCTATCCCCTGTTCTTTTTGTTGAATGTAGGTAAAATAAATATTCTTCTGAAATGTATTCCCACTTTTGATCCAGAAGTCGAGTTATAAAACGAAAATATCTTAAATTATTCGTCTAGCCGCTTTGATATAGCTGGCTGAAATATTTATTATAAACTTTTATAGAACGAATTTCTTAGACAAATTTTCAGCACAGCGTAAGTAGTTAAAATTTTCCCGACGGCGGTATCGGGGTTTAGAGAGTAAACGTAACAATAAGATAAGATTATTTCTTACAGACATTCCTAAACTCACGATGACCGCATGTTTTCTATTCAAAGGCGTTCCAGAGTGTACTTTTACTAAACTAAAATAATATTTTATTTGGATACGTCCCAGTACATAATACTAAGTGTGACGCAAGTCGATAGTTTGGCATTATGAGCCCGATAGACTATCAGGCGAGAGCGCAAACAAGCAAAATTTATTTTGTCTCTTCGCATATTTGCATTGGTCTACTGTTTGAGTAGGTAGACTTTAACAGACTTTGCCGGGGGTGGGAGACCCACTTGAAGCACACGTTACGACGCTAGCAACTTTGTCGCGTGATCGAATATCTATAACGCTAGTCAAATTTACATCAAAAGATTGTAAAATTTCGCAGTAACTTTGGCACGTTGCATATTTATGACCGCCAAGTTATTACACCTTAGCATACTAGGCTCAATAAAACGGCGTCGCGGCCACGCTGTAAAACTAGAAAATAACAGAAGGAATGATGCCTATCACCGAAAACCGAAATGAAAAAAGTTTTCCCAAGTTAATTGGATTTATTTATTACAAAAGTCGAAACAGTGAACAAGTTTTCCACAAGTCGGTAATTCTTGGCCATGTCTTGGTTTCGTTTAGGTTATCGCGATGGAGTTCAATTGATTACTTAATAGTTTAAGGGCGCCGAAAAGGCGTGCCTTGTTCGTTTTGTTAGAGCTTCGAATGTTCACGGCCGCGGCACACATTACTGATTTGTTTCACACCTCCACGGTGCCTGGAATTGGCACGCACTTACGAAAATTAGTAAATCGGTCTTTCTTTCATTCTTTCTTTTATAGGTTCCAGTGCCAGTTACCCAAATACCAATTGTAACTAGGTACGGTCCCAAATTCTGTCAGATGAAATTATATGGATAAAGCTAAGACAGTACTAACAAAAACCTACCTATGTCACTTTTAAAAACAATCAGTTTTACCCATTATGACTAAATGTAAGACATACGCAAAAGACTTGATTGGTCACTATTATGAATTTCCTTTATTGCAAAAAATGTTTATGTGCCATCATTCAAAACTTATATTTTCTAATCTGAATTTTTTACAAATTGTAAGTAGATAGTTTGGGTAGGTACCCGAGCGGGTTGTGTTTAAACTTCATAATAATTTAAATTACAGAAAGTCTTCATTGAAAATTTAAATTGCTTTTTAATGAAACAGATCCAGAAGTCTAAAACCAGATAAATACAGGCTGTACACATACAATGCTGTATTATTACGATTTTAAAGGTGTTTACGTGCGAGACGGTTTGAGTGCTTCAAAGTGCCATTATTACATTCTCTTACCCGGTTAATGTTGTTAGTCTCCATACTTCTTTCGTATTTTCTACCGAAAAACAATTGCTTTAGCTGTAAACAGTTCCTATGTCATAATTCCGCCCCCGGCGAGGTGACCGTCTATTTACGATATCTCCTTGAAACTATAAAGACAATAAAAAAATATTAGCTCAGACTTTCGTCCAACTTCAATTCTCATAAAACGTGCTTTGGTGGTCCGATGATTGGCACAGGAATAAATTTTACAGTGAAATTGCGAAATGACGGTGTACTTAATATTTATAGTGCGATGACTTTATTGGCGTCGGTCTATTTCTAAAAGCAAATGTGATTTTATTAATAAGCATGATTTAATTACACATGGCCATTTAAAACACAGCCAGAAATTGGCACGTGTATGAAACTTTACTTTAAAATCGGCTCTCCTTTGATTGCATAGTATTGACATGTAAACAAAAATGAAAACAAGAAAAAACCTTTTCTACTTGTCTATTTATGAGGCACAGGCACAGAGCTTACAAACCTAAAAACAGTTTAATCATTTATCTTTACGCTATTGGCGGTTCATCTTTAATTTTGCTATCCAATTTCGAGTGTGATACGTAACCTATTTTCTCCAGAAAATCTTTCGGAAATATCTAGATAGGTAATTATAAAATTTATTTTGGTAAAATGATCGTTACAGTCATAATATTATATGTATGTTTTTCGCCAATGCAACTGAATATATTTTTGAATATCTTATTTATAAGCATGTCATTTGTGACGATAGGTTAGGATTATTCAGTTTTTAGTAAAAATAGTATCAAATCGTTTTCAGAAAATATGTACCTAAATTAAGGGTTACTAAAAATGAAATCATGATCGCTTCCCCTGTGTTATACCATCTTACTATCATAACGCAGAATAATTATTTTTTCGTTTTGGTTTCGGTAATGAAAGCCCCTAACTAGGAGCACGTTTACTGTAATCGATTATTTTCCTTACTATTTCGATTATGACTGACGAAAATCAATTTCCACGATCATTAGGTACGTTACGAGACTTACAAGAAACGAAAATAGACTCGGACAAACAGGACAAACTACATGCCGCAAGTTCGCTGCCTAAAATCTTATTTGTTTGGCCCTGAAAGCAAGATATAAATTACAGGGCACTGAGGGCACGCCCAGGGGAGCACCCAGCTTGGGAGGGACAACCTTGAGCCATCATGACACTCTCAAATGGAATTACGACATAAGTGATGATTATGCGAAGTTAGGCTGTAACCAAACCAATATTTTGTAAGGCTTTTTCACGGAGTCGATGTTCTTCAGATCTATATAACAACCTTTTCAAAGTACTTAGTTCCCAGAAAATCCGCCTATCAAACGTAAATGATCCAACATTAAATCTAGATTTTTGTTTGCCTAATTATATCAAGGAAAGATTTTATTTTCTTATTTTAGTTTTGTTCACTAATCTAAGGCCATATTTACTGTACTTGCTGGTTTAGTTTCAGTAGGTACAGCCTGTACCTACCTATATTTAAGTATGTATTAGACAAAATTTAAAAACCCAGAATTTAGTATTTACCTACTTACTACACGTAAAATAAATTTTACAAGAACGTCATGAAGTACGCAAGACTGTATTAAGCAGTCATTTTAAATTCCCAAGTTCTTTTCTTCCATGTAATCCTAGCGAATTAATTGTAAATAAAAAACCTTACGTATAGGCAACGTAACTCTTTGTACAAATATTGCTCGTTAATTAGAGTGAATTCATCAGGGTTTTCCACGAAATCAAACAATCGTTCAATCAAACATAATTTTAACCCATTCTTGGTCACTGTGCCAATTTGGGAACACTTAAAATTAAGGGAAAAATTTAAATTGTTGACGCTAAATGTAATATGATTGGGTACAGTTTTATAATAATAAATAAATCTCCACCTTGTCGACAATAACGTCGCTCCAAACTCTACCGAAAAGGTGAGAAAACTCGCAAAAATGCCAAAAAAAAAAAAATTTTTTTTTCTCATTTCCTAATTCCTTTTATCCTCTTTAATTATAAAATCAACAAATTTTTGATGAATCTCTGCTAGTTTCATTTTGACCATTAATGGGTTAACATACATATCGTCATTTCTCGAAAACTATGCGTTTACGTATACTCGATCTAAGGTAACTGATAGGTAATCAAGCGCGTGACGAAGTCGATAGCAGCTGTCAGGTATATTTATTTTTACTTTTTTACTCGTATGATTTTTATCAGCAATAAACGAAACGTAGGTGTAAATGTTATAGAAAAGTAGGTTTCGCAGTTTATGCGAGCGCGAGAGATTTGGTGTCGAAAGTAGAGTAATCAATCAAATACACCTACGCGTATGGAAAGAAAGTTCCGCTGCGATTCTTTTTAATACGAGTATGATCCTTATCCTATGATTTATTATTCAATGTTTATACATACAAGTCTTGTTTACGTTGTAGAGGTATTTTTGATTTTGGAATTTTTTGCGGAAAACGCGTGGCACGGTTTACATCAAATATGTGTCTTGGTCCATTAATGTGTTTATAAATATTACTGTATTTACGTATAGGAAGTGTGCGGTATTGAGTGAGCCCAGCGAGCGCCGTGGAAACTCGGACAGGCGTCATAAAGACTGGTGGCGTCAGCGCAGCGGCGTGACGCGCCGCGGTCGAGAGTTCTCTTGCCAAGTGACTCAAGCGCAACTCCATATAAAACGAGCGGCTATCTCGGAAACCGCAGTACATTACAAACCTCCGTCTTGTTGATAACTGTGCAGCGATACTCGAATGTTTGTCAACGGCGTGGACGTGATTAGCACAGGATTGGACAACGTTCATTTGAACTATACAAGTGAGTTTTATTTGTTTTGATGTATTTTTGACTCTAAGAAAAGGTCTACTGTTAAGTTTTGGAATGAATAGTGGTCAGTTGCAATTATTAAATTATTAAATACATGCGCTAAATGAATCCCTAAGAAAACAATACGTAAATTAAATAAATACTGCAACAGACAGAAAAGTATATTAGTTACGACCAATTCCATATTTTTAGATTTAAGTAAAGAAGTTTAAAGCCTAAGGCGGTCATGGAAATTTCCGTGTATTGAATTTTACGAGTACAATTACCCGTTATCGGACCGCTATCGCCAGATTTCGGTTCCATTCATTCAATCAATAATTTGCTGTACGTTTTATTACAGACATGCAGCCTAAATCGGAGAGACCGCCGGTGTGCCCGAAGGCGAAGTTACCTCTCCTTCACCTGACGCCCTCGGAGAAGAAGCCTGACGGCAGCCCCCACCAGGCGGCGGACAACCCTTGGCTGCTGAAGCCGCAGCATGAGATCCCTCCAACCAGGGGCGTAGCTACCAAGGGGCTAGGCGGGGCAGTGCCCCAGGGCCCTCGAGCTCAGGGGGCCCCCCAACCGTTTCTATCGAATTCTAGGGGGGGGGGAGCCATGCTAGCTACGCCACAATAATCAGTTTGCATAGGTGTGGGGGCCCCATTTTTTTAATTTGCCCCAGGGCCCTTGGTTATCTAGCTACGCCACTGCCTCCAACGCCGCCGCCGCAAACCGAGCCCGTCCAAATCTACCCCGAGCGGATGGGGTAACCAACCGCAGCGCTACATTCCCGATTATGAATAATGATCAAAATATACTTTAATATGGCAGCTTGCCATCGTGTCGGAAGACAGACTTTTTAAAGTCGTGTAAAAATACGCGGCTCTTTTGTTTCGGGACCGCGTGTGCCGGTGAAGCCGGGACGGCGTCCGGCGCGCCGCGGCGGCTCGCGGTTGCCACTCTTTGCTCAACGTTCGCAGCTACGTCAAGAAACAAGTTATGTGGCGGCTTTTAGAGTTAAGTAGGAAGTAATGTGTTTAAGAGAAATTATGGTTGTTAATGACAATAATGAATCAGTGATATTAAACTCGTGTAAATAATTATACGACTTTATACTACTCTTGGGTCGTTATTTTCAAAGTTATACAATTATAATTGGATATACTCATGTATTATGTCTGATGTTTACTGATCGGCACAACAAGAAATAAAACGGCAGACAAAATTATTTTGTTTACTTTCTTTAAATAGTTGGCTGCTTGTCTCTAGTAGAAAAACAAACTGTTGTGCGTCAGAGAAGCTATAAATTGTGTTAGAGTGTTTCATATCATTATGCACAAGCTTTTTTGATATCTCAATATAGGTAGTTAATAGTACAAACATTTATTCATAGTATTTAGAAAAGGACATGGGCATTATTTTCGCTTAGTAGGTATTCCCTTCAATGTGAAAATATTTGAAAAAACAATTTAAACATTGCACTTTATGCGAATGAGAAATGAAATTACTTCTTACCAACTTTAGATAAAAGGGTGTTACAAAATGAACTTGAAACATTAACATAACGATAGAAAAAATAGCAAGTATAAGGGAAACCATAAACTGATACAAGAATACGCTTCGCAGCACATAGGGAATATTAGTAAAACTTAACGAATCAGAATCTCGGTGACATGCAAACACTATAACACTATTAAATTCTCTGAGGTACTCCGGTTGTACCTACTAAACATGCGATTTGTATAGTACTTACAACTAGTCGGGTTGGCAGTAAGGCCATTAGCCTTCTAATGGCTTGTTATGACGATAAAAAGCAGCATGACACTGAATCCCCGTCGCTTTTAATTTCGCTAAAGGATTGATGGGTAAGCGAAAAAGGTTCTTTGCGATTTACCCACGTAACGCAGCTTGGTTTTTGGTATCGTTTATCAAAAAGCTACTTTCGTTAATATCTAATCCGTTACTAATTACTAAGTTTTGGATAATTTTTATCTCATTATTAAGTAACTAGCTAGGGTAGATTATGTTATATTTACCTAATTGAGAGATTAATAATAACATTTACTCCAAGTATTACACTCATTGACCTTGAACTGAGTGATTGATTAAATTAATAACTACCTAAGTCGTGTACATAATTGGCGATTATCTTACATCCATGTTATGCCTACGACGTATTAGCGGAACTTCGCATTCGTATAAACTGCTTTTAATCACATTTATTAAGAGGAAATGGAGCGGTCATATTTTGTATGGAAACGTAGTCCCCTGATTCCTCGCTGGATATTACCCGTAGAACAATGATTTTTTACATCAACAATCTAATGATATATTAGCATGTTCCTATGTTTTCCTTTTTTTCTTTATTTAATTATTAAAGGAGATATTAACCTTCAAAAACATGAAAAATTGGTAAGTTTTTTCCGTCGTATTCAAACCTCTAGAAACGAATTTTAACACAATTATATCAAAATGTAAGAACATAGAAACACAGTTATAACATTTTTTAAACATTTAATGAAAAAACATATTTAATCGGTTAAGTTTTGGAGAAGAAATCAGGGGACTACGAAACGTTGTTTTTGAATATTTTTCATAGGTATTTTCGGTGCGAGCTGTAGTTGTTCTTATCGCACTCGACGTCGTCTGGGCAGGTCACGGCGCGACAGCAATAGATTTAGCAAATACCTATTTTTCAATTCCCTCGACCGGCATATTTCCTCTTAATTGTCAATTATTGATCATAGGTAGGTATCTATACACTTCTCAACCGATTGTGTTAAAAATATTTCAATATTGAACACCTACTAATACTTATCAAGTATCAAACAATCTAGATGAATGTGTAATGCTGCAAATAATGACCGTTGGTGCTCAAATTATTTTGCCCATTTACATAATTATGTCTGCAATGTAAATTTTACATGATTGCCAAATTATATTGAAAGATTATAATATATGTAGATCATCTATTTTATTGATTCTTGACCCACATAGTAACAAATTATCATAATGATGACGTTTTACTTTTCGTCGTCATTCCACATACCTAGATAACATCAAAAACTCTGTTACCGATTTTTAATGCTTAGGTATATGTACGCCTTGTCTACTTGGCTAGGTAAGTACTTCACAATTCACATGATATATGATATTGGATCGTTATCGTTACGCACGTGGAAGCTAACGCGATAGGCGTCTGTGTAAATCTTACGGAGAAGTTAGTGACGTGGGAAAACCTACGTTTTTAATTAACTCTACAAAAACAGTTGAGTTACGTCTGATCAGCTGGTGGAAGGTACTGATAAGGTGTATAATTAAATATACCATAATTTTACATAGCAAATAATCCATAACATTAAATTCCACTAAGTAATTACATATAAGTAACTATGCACGGGGAAATAATTCAAATCCATTATATTATTTCCAAAGCGATGGAAACAAACTTAATAATATAAATAAAGGTACCTAATTGGAATAAACCTATAACATAAATTATAAACAACACCGGCAACTCAACTACTTATTAGGTACCTACCTAGTAGGTAAATGAATTCTGAATGCAACCATTATCATAATATTTAGAAGCCAAACAATAAACCATCAAAGTTTAAAAAGGATTAAGTACCTATTGTATTAATTTTCCCGAAAATAAAAACACAGCGAATTTTCCTAAAGGTCGACGCTGTACTAGTAAGTATATGGCATGGGCACTCTGTGTCAAAACGATAATGAGATGCATTAGAGCTACATTGGGTTTTTCTTCATTAAAATTTAAGCTGTCGAGTACTCAGGCATTTACCTCATACAATGCAACCATGTTGCCTATACCTTGTACCTATCACCGTAGTTCTCAAATGTGAGAACCGTATGGTTTTTTTTTCGGAGTTATTTTTAAGAGATGGTAGTTCCAGACGAATTTGATCAAAATTAAATATGTTAAGTACATGGAAGTTTTAAACAAAATAAATATGCATAAAAGTATAATTTGGTCGAATTATCTTGATTTTCAATAATT
Source organism: Adoxophyes honmai (assembly GCA_005406045.1). Taxonomy (NCBI): domain Eukaryota; kingdom Metazoa; phylum Arthropoda; class Insecta; order Lepidoptera; family Tortricidae; genus Adoxophyes; species Adoxophyes honmai. Next base: position 155,841 of record BHDV01003923.1, on the reverse strand, counting down.
TCAATTGACAAACTACATGTCTATCATAAGCTGTAGACCTAAACATTTCTGACTATGACACATGCAGTATTACCCATACTTTTTCCTGCTTTTTAATGCGTCTGTAATAAAAACTGATAGAATTTCCGGACGAGCAGTATAATGGTACGGAAAACCCGAACCATAAAAACGAGGATTTCATAACAAATTACCGAGATCCTTAGTGATTACCCGTGCCTGCCTTTTCACTGGGATTCCATGCGACACAGGCTGATATGACGTCCCATGATGATGTAGGGATTAATAACAGAGTTTGATACAGGTAAATATAACTCAATAAGTAGCTCACCTTTTGGTATTAAAAATGCTCGCTGAGAGTTGAAACGTGACTACTTAATTATTTCATGTTTCGTTATCAGTTTTAGCTCAATTTTAGGTTTCAATTTTATCATGAAGTAAAAATATATCTTAGCTAGATTGTGGATTTTTCAGGTGAAATTATTTTAAACATTGGGTAAATATAACCAAATCTCAACAAAATGTACGTGCGGTATAGAATACTAGCTGTCAAGTAGATTGTCAATATAATTACTGTTTTGAATTTGAAACTATGATGATGATGACTTGTTCATAGTTGGATGGTTGTTAATTCAAGTTTTTGGGTCCGTGTTCGTAGAGTCTAGAAACTAGGAACATACGCTAATTTTGCAATGACCATCGTGGTATGCTCCTAGATATAGAACTAAGAAAATTCTGAATCATGTCGAGCCAAAAGCAACTAAGATGAGGGTTACCCGCTTATTTCATTTATTTACATTTTACATGAATTTTCAACTACTTTTGACTATTTCCATTTTGCGGCAAGAAAACCATAGACAGGTGTATTTTTACTCTAGAAATATTGGAAACCCGGGCATACCATTTAATGCTAATAGCCGTCGTAATAATAATAATTATTTCATGAAAACCCAAAATAGGTCAATGCTCCTGCAGTCATTCACCTTTCTAACAATCCAATACTTCCAGCCGTGACATCAATAACCTATATTGGCTGTCTCTGCATGTGTTTGCTTATTACTCATATAAGTAAGCATATGTTTACATATGTATGTCTAATGACGCTTAAGCATCACACAAGCGCACTTTAACGACTTGTGTTTTCCACTGACTGAAGGACGAATCATTCGCAGTTTGTAATGTAGATAATAGTATGTACTTATATTATTTTCTAATTAGCAAACATGACGAATAATTTTAAAGATGCCATAAGCGTAGGTAAGTACGTTCTCAAACCTGAAACCGCGATTTGTTTCCTTTATAACCGCTCTGGCTTCGTTAATTTAGACCGCTTGAACTAGCTACAACGCCTACGACTCTACCATTAAAGCGGTCAATAAATTCAAATTAGTAAGTACACTTAAGTCGTATTTGTTCATCCCTAATTTGTCCCAAAAAAGCAAATGACGTGGGTGTCGGAGTGGCGGTGCGATCCGTCAACTGATCCAATTGCCGGCGCGTTTGCTATAACTGCCTACATAGCGGTCTGACTCAGTAACAAATTTAACTTCCGTGGTAGATCCTACTGCATACTACATCTAGATTGATGCAATCCTTGCAGGTAATGGCTAACTAGAGATAATTAGTAACCGCCACAACGTTAAATGTTATATACACTGGATATGTATTGCACAGTATGTCTCAAGTATTACCCGTTTCAAGAATTATCTTCAGTAAGACGTAATTCAATGTATCTATGAAACATTCGATGGATTAAGGGGCTTAGAGCGGTCTGTGACGCACTTACACTCCGATAGTAATTCAGCATTGACGTCTAGGGGTTATTAAATATTACTTGCGTTTCTATGGATTTTATTGATTTACAAGATAACGATAGTACACAATAACCAGCGTCGATAGAAATGAAAGTACTTAACATTTTTAAATGAGATGGAAAACGAATGCTAAAAACCGATAACCTTTGTACAGATTTGAAGGCATTAAGGTAGGATGTAATGCGAATCTTCAAGGGCAACGAGCCTGCCCTGAAACATTCGACAGTGCTTCAAACAATGATAAGCAAGTGTCCGATCGATATTTGCGGTAAAAACGTCTATTAAACTACATTGTTTATGTTATAAGTGATATCGAACGTGATGTCCTAGAATGTTCGCCGTGTCGGAAGCCTTGCGAATGTCGGTGCATTTATAATGCCGCTATAGTATCACTTACCTCGAGATATGTGAAACTGTGGACACGTGAGAAAAGGAGTTAATGCGATTGGTATCTCAGCGAGGGTTGCGACCCGCTGAAGCGACCGGCGCGACTTGTGTGCCTGATGTGTGCGGCTCAGTCAACGACTGAAGTTACGGGAGGACTATCTAAACGTTTAGATAGGGCACTCTTACTTTTCAGTACTGCCTCTAGCTACTAGTTATTTTATTTTTCCTTCGCTGCCTCAGTATTTATCAAGATATTCAATATTTGGCCATCGAATTGAGAACCATTTCTAGGTTAGCATCTTGGGTATTCTTTGAGAATGTCGTTATTATGCAGCTGTTGTAATGTCCAATCCAAAACTTGTATAAAACATCTTCAACAAAAAACTCGATCTAGAGTTTTATTTTGTTTGTGTTTTTAATCTTCAGCTCGTGTCTATGCATTCATAGCCCTCTGCGAGGGTGTGTCCTGCGCCCTGAAAATGGTGCGCGCGCAACATCGGACAATTGCCTAAGGAAAACCTATTCACTCTCCTCTCGGTCACGACCAACTTTCGACGATCCCCTGTCCTTTTCACCAATAGATCATTAGACAAGGATGAGAGAGGAAAGGTTTCCGAATTAGGATACACCATTCGAAGCCTCCGAATAAAAACAAAGCATCGCCCACACGAACAACGAACTCCAAAATTTCCTAAGGATTATTACATGAGTCATCCGTTCTGATTCATTTCTATGACCGTTAACCGGTAAGAGATTTACGTTCTAAGCCTTTTGAGTCTCTTTAGATTACATTACGTTAAGAGCGTGCAAACAAAATTAGGTAATTTTGATGTTTTTCAAATGCTTTAGAAAGCTATAAATCCTTAAGTTTTTAAAGAAAAACTACTGTAACATATAAATAAACTCTTTTTCTAGGGATTAACGGAAAGAAATATTTTATTAGCAACACAGATTTCTTTTACTTAGCCAATTTGTTGAAGGGTTTTCACAAACATACGCGTCAGAGCTGTCTTTCACTTGAAAATTTTCCATTAAAATTTACCATAAACGATATAAACTTGTTATTATCTGATAGACAATATAGTCTACTGGGGATTAACGGATTAACATGAATCAAATTATTGGTTTTTATTATTCAAATATCATTTTACACAATTTGAAAGTTGAACCATTACTTTATTTTTTTTCTCATTGATTTTAATGTAATTACAAATGAAACAATTTTATTGTAAATTTACAGAATATGTTTAGTCTAACCATATTTTTTTCATGGCTAAATATGAGTTAATTTACATTTCACGATTTTTTAAACATTGGTCCAAAACCACTAAGGTCAGGTGGGGGAAGAGAAACGCAGAGATAAGAGGGCTCTACAGACCATAATCACTCATAACTCGACGAGTTATGATCTGTAGTGCCTCTTACCCCTGCCCTGCCCCTGAATTTCTCTTCCCCCACCTGATCTTATATTACGTACGTAAAAAATGTGTGCGCCCTCTTAAACCGTATGACATAGATCTTTTGAGATGAGTCAAACCTTACTCACTTAACCACTTAAATGTGAACTTGACCCCGCCGTTTACCTGTAACAACGAAAAAAGATAATTAGGCAATTTATTGTAATGATGTTTGAAACTATTACGGAAGTAAGAGACAAACGTGCACTAGACCATGAATGTAGGTAATAATTGTTAACTCTTGGATTTCATTGACAATAATCCGTATGAAAAATTATCATTAGATCGCTAATTCAACTTCTTGCTCCTTTTTAATAGATTTTTCTGATTTGTAGAAAACATTATTGTTTAGAAAATATTCAAAATTGAAATCGATCAATGTAGTAATAATTGAAATTTTATACCTACTAACGTATTTTTTTATATTTGCGCTTACTAATGTGCGTGAACTTTGATTGGTTCAACGTATTAAACGTGGGTAGCAACTGATTATTTACCAAGGAACGAAATATAAAACCTTACTTTACTTTTTTTTGACAGTTCGTAGTTTACTAGGTCCCGTCTTAATTTGGTCTTAATCTCTTTACTTCATACACAATGGAAGATATGACAAGACAATGACATTGTCTCCTGTAAAATTTTATTGTGAACGGCATTGACGAAGCGAAGTAAGCAGGTAACTAAGTATCTGTCTAGAATAAAAACAAAATAATGTTGATTCATTCAGCTACAGCGGCTGATTGAAAACAAGGATAAAAAAACAAAACCAGAAATTGGTAGAGTTAGCATAACAATAGTATTTTAGTTACTTAAGTTACCCTTCCAGTTTTACCTTAAAGTTAACTTTCGATAATGCTGCCTTCGTATCTTCCTCGCATCATCATTTTGTTTGGTTGAATGTTAACCGTTTTACCAAGACCTTTTCCTTCTAGGTGAGAACTATACACAAATAGTAGTTTTAGAGCTGTTTTTTACTCGTGTATAACAACAAACTATAACCTTTACATTTACGTTTAATTTTCCATTTTTTATGTTTTTGAATTTGTATACAAATCGGCATTTTTTTTTTCAACCTAACATTTAGTTCTGACAGTGACAATATTGACAACGAAGGATGTTTTTTTCCACAAACAAAGGTAATTAACATATTCAGCTCATGAGGAGGGTCATATTAAGGTTACACATGTTTTTAATGAAATACATGTCATATTGGTAATCCGTGATGATTTAATCCAAGTACCAAAAGTATGGAACATGTTTATTTAAGCTTACATTGTTATTGAAATAACCTTAAAAAAAAACATAGATCGTTCCCAAATGGGGTAGGCAGAGCATATATGAAGCGCTCAGTCAAAACAAATTTACACTTCGTAGCGACGTTTAGCATAATTCTCAGTTTGAAACATAGATGAAAGAAGTATAATCGTGACAGATTGCCAGCCTGACAATGTCGCCTAAAGAAAAAAAAACAATGCTAATTTCAGACTGCATTTTAGAATCCACATACGATAAAGCGAAGCCTGACTCGCATCGAACCGAGGTTGGTAGTTATTTTGATGTACATACGTCGGTGAATTTACGGTGACCGTAACCGCTGGAGACGACGTAAGCATTTGTATGGAGAATTTTACACGAATGACGGCAAGCGGCGCTTTTAAATTTCTTCACACAAATCGTTTACGGGGACCACTTGGGTGGGAGTATGGTCAGTGTAAATCAGTGATTCCCAAAGCGGTCCAAGTGGACCCCCAAGGGTCCATGGGAGACTCGATGGGGGTCCACGATGGAGTCGGTAAAAATAATTGTATCGAGGAATTTGGTGCTAATGCAGTAGCAATTGAATGTTGTGTGTGAAGTTCCCAATCCGCACTGGGTCCGCGTGGGAACTATAGCCCAAGCCCTCTCATACTGAGAGGAGGCCAGTGCCCTGCAGTGGGACGTATATAGGCTGGATAATGTAGTAGCAGGGGATCCACCGAACTACATAAAACTTTGGAAGGGGTCTATGAGTAAAAAAAGTTTGGGGACCTCTGGTGTAAACTCATGGTAGTTTTGGAATAAGTCGCTCTCGCCTTTTTTCTCAAAACAAAATTTTATAACTTTAAAACTTCAAGATAACTCCAAGTCACAGAATAAGTGGTTTAATTTGCTCTACATTTCAGCTAATCGCTGTCAAATCTTCGCCATCAATTTATTTTGTTCAGCAGGCGGCTTTCGTGCTTTATGCGAACCCCTGCTCCAAAACATCGGTGAACTTTTCCCGAACGCATTAATTCAGTTTTGTTACTGAAACGTCCTTGAAAATTACGAGCGAACGAAACTGCCAGCAGGAAGCGTTCGCGATTGCGTGCCATTTTGCTACGGAGTTGCCAGCATTAGACGTTTTCCTAGAATTTTCGAAAATTGCATATCGCGTCAGCACTGTCGACTATGTTTTTTAAAATTGCACTACAATGTCAGCACTGTCGTCACTTTCAGTCATGTCTCATTTATTGGTCACAATAAGCCTAAGAGACGGCTAAAATGCTATTGTAGCCATGACAAGGAATAAATACATATAAAATAATCTCAACTAAGTGCATGAGAGCGATAAGACTATAATTATGATCATGAAGTATGTCTAGTAGCAATTGGGAAACTCGTTGAAGTATTTCATACAAGCTTGCAAGTCGCCATTATCTGTTTCAGACAGTTACAAACTACCATTAAGTGTGACCTAATAAGGTTATGGGCTATACATTTCGTAATAAATAAAGTGTTATTTTTTATAGTTCCTATCCACATAACATTACATAAACGTTAGGCCTGTGTTTCAATTGGAGTAGGTAGAACGAACGAAAATTCACATTGATAAAGCCATGATTATTTCTCGTTTCGTAGCCACTTAGTACGATTAGCGGCCAGCGGGGATCTTACGGGAGAAAAAAGAAAGTACATACTATACAGGACTAGGAATTTGTTGTCAAGGAAATAAATTCTCGCGCACGAGATTCAAGGTATAGATCCGAAATAATAGTTGGTTCAGGAGCTAGGCACTTCCCTTAGCCCAGGAGGCGTCGATGAAGGCCCGCAGGCTAACGCTGTGGAAATATCGCGTGGTAGATAGGAGAGCAACCCCACACCTTAAGATACCCCGTAGAAAGTGAGAATCGTAGAGAATTTCTTGGGAGTGATCTCCGTTGCGTTTACTCCGTGGGTAGTCGAGGGAGCGATTTACCCGTAAGGTGTTGCCTGGAACCAAAGGTTGATTCGGGTCGGATTCCAACGAGATTTCCCTTGCCAGCCACAGCTGCCCCATCCCATCCACAGAACAAATGGAGACTATGTTACTTCTAACCCGATACCACACGGAAAAATATTATTATTGTATTATTGGTTATTTATCTGTTTCGTCTGGCAGCCCTCCCCTCCCCCTAATGCACGGTGCGTGATCGCTGATCGCAAGACGCATGCACAGGCTGCGTGAGGCGCCGTGACGCGCGCGCCGCGACGGAGGAATGACATGAGAATACGCCAACTGGCCAACACTCAGATACTCTGGAATACGAATACATATGTAAAGAATCACATGAGAATACACCAACAGGCCAACACTCAGATACTCTGGAATACGAATACTTATGTAGAGAATCACATGAGAATACGCCAACAGGCCAACACTCAGATACTCTGGAATACGAATACATATGTAGAGAATCACATGAGAATACGCCAACAGGCCAACACTCAGATACTCTGGAATACAAATACATATTATGTAGAGGAATGACATGAGAATACGCCAGCACTTGGGTACTCTGGATCTGGAATATGAGCACTCGTGTGTAGAGGAATGACACGAGAATACGCCAGCACTCGGGTACTCTGTAGGCTTAGCACGGCAATACGCGTGAGTCATCTCGCGCGTGATAGACTACCTGTCATCTTCTGACGTCTCCAGTATGACAGTGACAAGTACATCTCGCGCGTTACCGTGCTATGCCGGCTGGAATACATGTGTAGCGCCCTAGCCCCACCTATCGTCAAGTAGTGGAACTTCTTCTACAAACGGTCTCTACATCATCGGCTGTCAAGTAGATATCCTACATGGCGCTAACGAAGTTTCGACGTTCAATTGTAACTTTATCTCTATCTATAGATTTTGGTCCCCAGGCATAACATCTGCCTGGAGACTTTGAGAGAGATGAACACTCAAAAAACAATACAGCCAGACCGTGGACATTGAGAAGCACAGAGAAGATAGGCGGCCTTGTTGCGTATCGTACACAATTCATCAATTTGGAAAAAAAAACAAGCATGTATCTCAACGATTCATGCCTCTGTGGTCATGGTCAATAATGTCTACCAGGTCAAGGGGTCACAAAAACTACACAAAATCGCGGAACATACCTACATGGAGGTGATTGGGATGATGTCTAGGGTGGCCTCTATCTCTGGAATTTCGCTTTATGTAGGTATTTAGTTGTAGCTAGCTCATTTCTTTGTTTATACGATTGCCAATTTCTATTGAAAAAGTAAAGCGTCTCTGTTTTTATTCCTCCGAGCCGCGGCCGGGTATACAGCGGGTTGGTTATTGCAGTGTTGCGTCACTGGCGAAGGTTAAGAATAGCATTAGATAGATACATATACAGCATGATTTTGTACAACATAATGGTACATTCACAGAAATTAAATGGTACCGTAAATAAAACTAATCAGTGATAAGAACGAGAAAGAGCGTTTTTTATTACTGTGAGCTAAGAATTGCAGAGGCGTTAAAATGCCAATTCGGTTTTCAGTAAAGAATAGGCATTTTACAAACCCTGTACCTAATAATAACAATGATTATTGATTATAGTAAAATTATTTAGATACATACATACAATTGCCTATTTTCCCAAATGGGGTAGGTAGAGCGCACGAAATGTGACAAACATAACCATTATTACTTATGTCTATTTCACGCTTCGCAGCCACTTCTAGCATAATTTTAGGTTTGAAAACAGATGCAGGAGGTGGTATTATAGTGACACGTTGCAAGCTTGTCGCCTAAAGCACACTTAAAAATATTTTTTCTTAGCCGCCTTTTACGACATCCACGGAAGAAATAGAGAAGTGTTCCATCCTGACACTACACAGGATTATTTAGTAAAGTTATTTTTCATAAATAATATAAATATGTAGGTTCTCCTACGTTTTGTTCTGTTCATATACAGAAACTAAATTGCTAGCTAGAAACTACTAGCTACAACTACTTCCATTTTAGCGTAGTTCACAAAATATTATAAACCTTTTATCATTGATGTGAATCTTTTCATATTGATACATTCAAATGGATTGAAAGCAACTGTAAACATATTTGGGAAATAAAACTAGTTCTTGAATTGCACTGTAATTAATGTTTTTTACATTTTCTTCTTAGTCTAGCAATCAAAGTAACGTACCTACCTAAGTAAGTAATCTAACCAACAAAATTTTCATTTTTGATACAAGTTTTTTGCTGACTGTACTTCTTTGTTGTCCATCCTAGATTATATGCACTAGATTCTCAAGTCAATCAGACCTACGGGTGAAGAGTGCCCTCCATCGGAGACAGTCCCGGCAGGGCCACCAGAAGTCCGCTACCGGAATATTGTATTGTCATCCAGGTTATGTAAGTATACCAAGTTTCAGCTCAATCGGTTTATTGGAAGTGGTTCAAATCTTTCTTGCTAGATTTGTAAACATACAAACGTACATACAAAAGTGAAGTTAAATAAAAGCTTGTAAAACTTAAATCAAATATAGCCAGCAAACAAATGACTACTTTTCTTGACAATCGCTCTACCTACCTATGTAAAGCGAAGTGCTGGTTGTACTATAAGTATGCCATTAAAAAATATTAATCAATTAATGAAAAGGCTGTTGGATAAAACAGAGTGACAGTGAACTTGTAGAGAGTAAAATTTATAAGTTTAACATTTTTATGTACTGTATTTAATTTTAATGATGAATGAGGTTCACGGTGCACGCTACGAAATGTATGGCGCCATCTGTACACCATAGTACAAAACTTATCAAAGACACGACAACTTTTACCGAGCAGCGCCACCTATGAAGTTCCATGAAAACTACGTTCAGACTTTTCCGCGGTTGTACGGCAGCGTCACGTAGCCAAACGCTTCCGCTGGTAAGTTTTCCAGGCTTACTCATTCCGTCGAGCGTTGCTAGATGGCGTTGTCTGTCACCTGGTTACATTGCAATTTTATAGTTAAAATTTGGACAGCAAAAAGTATTTTGATATATGTTCAGTGGCGTAGCTACCAAGGGGCTAGGCGGGGCACTGCCCCGGGGCCCTCGGGCTCAGGGGGCCCCCGAACCGTTTCTATCGAATTCTCTAGGGGGGGGGGGTGACACCCATGCTAGCTCCGCCACAATCAATAATCAGTTTACATAGGTGTGGGGCCCCATTTTTTTATTTGCCCCAGGGCCCTTGGTTACCTAGCTACGCCACTGGCTTTTCACAGTAAAGTAACTAAGTACAGCACATCTAAAAACATTATCTAAAAAAAGGAAGACACCTTATCATCTCTCCATTCAAAATATCGTGACTAGAAATGCAACGTTGTGATGAGTGTGCAAAGTTTGTCAAAAAACAGAATCAAATCAGTATTTCGCTAAGAGTTTAAATATGTTCGCTCTTAATTTTGTAATTACAATAACTGTGTACTATAGGGGTATCAAAGAATTGCAAATAAATCAAGATTATTATCACCTTCTCAAAAATTTGTTCTTACGTAAGTTAAGTGGTCGCGCTTTGTCTACTTTTCCATCTAATTATCAACAGGTGTACCTCCGACCAGCCCCGAACCCCCCGCCCGCCGACCCCAACTGGCTCTGTGGGGGGGTCATCATTCACCCCCGCTACATTCTTACCTCAGCCGCCTAGGACCTAGGTGGAACGAACTTCACCTACTTTAGTTTCTAACTTTATCACCAGGTATATCTCCGTCTAGTCCCGAATATTCCCCCCAGCGGATACTAACTGGCTCTGCGGGGGGACATCATTCACAGCCGCCTGAATTGAGCGCGTTTCACTTATTTTACCATCAAATTATATCACCAGGTTTATTTACGTCCGGCCCCGAATCCTCTGTCAGCCGAGGGGGGGGGAGGCTAGGGGGTCATCATTCACCCTCGCTACATTCTGACCTCAGCCGCTTACATCGTGGACGCTTCACATACTTCACATACTTACCATCTAACTTTACCACCAGGTGTATCTCCGACCAGCCCCGAACCCCCCGCCCGCCGACCCCAACTGGCTCTGCGGGGGGGTCATCATTCACCCCCGCTACATTCTGACCTCAGCCGCCTGCATTGAAGACGCAAAACACTTTTACGTCATCTCCGGAACTCACAGGTGCTTCAAGAATTTTTTTTAGTACTTCAATGATTTTGTCATAAGTACTGTTCAAGATACAGGGTGTTGTTGAAACACTAGTCCCTGTAATAAATAAATAAATATCACTGGACAATTCTTACACCAATCACCTAGTCCCAAAGTAGGCAATTTAATGCCTGTGTTATGGGTACTAGACAACGGATAAACTTACTTACCTATATATAGATAAACATCCAAGACTCGAAAGCAAACATTCGTATTCATCATACAAACATTTGCCCCGACCGGGGATCGAACCCGGGACCTTAAGCTTCACAGTCAGGTTCTCTAACCGCTGGGCTATCCGGCCGTCAATAATAAACTTAATAAACTTTTCAAGACGCTTAATGTTACCAAATACTTATTTCTTAGCCAATTAAATTAGTTGATAAATAGTATGAAACATGTGGATACCTCCGCTAGCATCTATGTTACCTTTGCCAATAATTTTAATTAACCTTGTACCCTCATTTTCGCGAACCGTATATCTGTTTGGCTGTGCTACGATATTTTACATACCATTAAAAATAAGACTTTGTTTGCAAAATCGCCTAGCTTTAATACTATTTTCGAGATGTTTTGATTATGAATTATGACCATAATAAAACATATTCCGTTCATCTTAAAAAATACCTACTTACATTGGTTTTGGGTAGATGTATAAATAAATATAACAAGTCTTCTCTCAATTTTCCGGTAAAATGTCGAGCACCGTGACATTTACTATGCTGATTACAATTTTTAACAATAAGCATGCTCAACAGGTGGATACCACTTCACGACAATAGTGACCCCTGCATTGTAAACGGTGCCAAGAAAGCGATTTGGAAATGTGTTCCAAAAAGTAAGTAAGAGCCTTATTTTGTTCACTTTGACAGCTGATGACGTTGATGATGATGACGATAGCAGAAGTTCCACTGCTCGACGTTTAGTGGCGCTAAAGCTCTCTACAAATCTTATGTTTATTCTACAATTTTTGTTTCTCCCAAATATCGTAACCAAAAAAAAAAAATCGAACAGATTTCTAGCGCCCCTAACGCCACCTATTGTCAAATATTAGAACTTATTTTGCGAACGTTAAGTATATAATCTAAGTATCTGACAGATTAAATAGTTTTTAGTCAACTAACCAGTTACAGTCCCTGGTATACTCGTATGTGGCAAGATGTTAAGTAGTGGGGTAGGTTCACTACCAAACATCTTTCCATTAACTACCTAAAATCTTGCCAAATTACATTTCGGGGACAGTACCTACTACTAGCTGCACTCAATTTCTAACAGGTTACGTCTTCGACGGAAACGACTTCAACAACATTCGTTGGATGGCAAACGACATCGCTGTCGTCAAAGTAGAGGACGACTTCAACTTCAAACGTCGTATCAAGGGCTGTGACTTTATCCCGAAGCTGATCGACTACAATAATCGGAGTATGGATCTTGAGAGGGCGGGGATTGGCGCCTCTATTGCTGGATGGGGGTCGAAGAGTCGGTACGGTGAAGTGAGTCTACCTACTGTCTATAACTTTCTATGTGTCTACCTTAAGAGGATAGGAGTCGCACGACTTCTCCATACAAACGTAGTCTCCTGTTTTCTCCGTGAATAATGACATTAGAGCAAATTTTTTTTTTCATTAAATTTGTATCTATTGTGGCTATGCCCCTTCGATTTGCTTTTATCGATTTTCTATTTTTTTATTTTTTTTATTTAGAATATCGATAAAAGCAAATCGTAGGGGCATAGCCACAACAGATACAAATACAATGTAAAAAAATTTGCTCTAATGTCATTATTCACGGAGAAAACAGGGGACTACGTTTATATGGAGAAGTGGTGCGACTCCTATCCTCTTAATTTTACATGTGTTGTCTATCGATCGCAGGTCAGCTGGAGAAATCCGTTAAGGGATATGTACGCCATTGTGTCTTGTTCTGTGCTTGTTGTTTCGTCCTGATTTTTTTGTACAATAAAGAGTTACACCCAAACCTACGTACTGTATATTGTTGTCCACCCTAGATATATGTGTATGTAATATCCCGTAGACATGTACATGGAGCGTCCCAAGGCTAAGGCCAGGAGAAGGGAAGTATCTTGAATATTGTAAATACTACATTTTACAGAAAAATGACATCAGGGCATCACTTTAACTTAAAAACATTGTACACTGCTTTCATAGATTTTTAGATAAATAATTACACGAACACATAAAAGATTAAAATTCGCGATCTTCCTTTTATTACTGATAGTATGTTTTTTGCAAAAAATAATCTTAATGGTGAATAGTACGATAAAGCTACGCAGCGATTTTTGTCTAGAGTAGCGGGTTCAATTTCTGGCTCAACCATGCAATTATCTAAAAAACTATTAATGAGGCTTAAATTGTTTTTTTAATTGAAGTAATGTCTTCTTTCTGAAGAATGTTCCATGTACAATATCAAAGACACTTTCCTCTCCATATGCCATATCCATGGGACGTCCTGTATAATGCTCGAGGCGTTATTATTATACTTAATAACTTAAATTTCATTTTTTTCCAGGGAACAGAGAGATCTTCCGGAAACTCTCAGACTCTACTCGAGACGGATGTGGTGGTTCTTTCGAAGAAAAATTGCAAAAAACGTTGGCCAGAGCGTTACCACTACATTATTGATGGATACATGATCTGCGGGAAAGATGGACTGGACAGCGAAAATATGAACCAACTTTGCACTGTACGTGGGTTATTAATTATAATACTTTCTCTACTAGTACTTATCTAATTTGAAAGAAAGAAAGAAAGAAAGACATTTATTGACGGAAATTTGAAACGAAAAGAAACATTTTTTTACTTATCTAAACCTTAAATTACTATCTTAACAATATAGTGACATGCAATGGAAATAAAATATTTCCATGCCAAATACCGCCAAAGGGAAGCACTCAGCGTGATATTGCGGCGAGCCACAATGCTGATTTTCAGTGCGACTCTATTTGATTGAATAATTTGAGTAAATCGTCTTGGTGTAAATATTGCCCAGTGATATTTATTTATTTATTTATTTAATCATGGTTATTTAGAAAGGTCGGTATTCACAGGTAATCATAGTCTAACCATATGACTAGTTCACGTTACGCTTCGGCGTTACGCAGCCACTTCTATCACATTTTTTTAGGTTATAAGCTAATAGGTATAGGATCCTATTCTGTCATCTAATGCACCTAATCATATTTATCATTAGACGCCTCATACAACATCCACATAAAACGGAGAGATGTATGAGCTATGACTCCAAGCATATGTTCCCAAATGGGGTAGGCGGAGCACACGAAACGTGACATAGAGAAAACCATGGTTATAACTATTTCAAGCTTTGCAGCCACTTCTAGCATAATTTTAGATGGAAGATGGAAATAAAAAATTATATTTCGGTCCACTAAATTTCAGGACAACGAAGTCAATTGCAAAGAGTTGCAATATTCTGACACAGAGGAAGAAGAAGAGCGTAATCCTGAAGTCAGACGCAGGGTGGTGGTGGACCCTGACAGTCTAGTCATAACTTCGAGACTCGGCATCAACGAGACGAGAAGGGTGAAGAGTACAATTGTTTCTGGAGGATTTTGCGAGGTTTGTCAACATAAACAATACTCATACAATTAAACAAACAGTAAACATCCTAAAACATAACATTCTAGAACTAGCCTTATGTACGGTCAAGGACTTTAATTCATGAGCCACCATGGAACCTTTTCAAAGGAAAAGTCATCACGATTTCCCTCGATAATTAATGGGATGTAACTATGACGTTTACTGTGAATTGGTTCCATAGTGGGTCATGAATTAAAGTCTTCGACTGTACAAATGCCCTAAATCGCCCCCGCAGCAAAGTAAGGTAGGGTGATTTAGCCAGTTTACCGGCCCCCCCGGCTATCGGCCATTTTTCAGTTATAATGCAATAATAAGAAAACTTGACCTCACCCTTTCAAAAAAATATTTATATCAAATAAAGTGTTTTATCATCTACGCCTCCTAAAATTATTAAGTTAATATTGCTTCTAATGTCCCGTCAGCGCGCGAACCAAGATTAACCGGTGTAGAGATGTGTCAAAATTAGCAAAAAAATAGTGGGCAACATTTTATTGAAGGTAAGATAAATTGTTGTTTACTTGATTTTGGACACGTTGTTATAACTTGTACGCGTAGTTTATTAGTTGAAGTAATACTATTCTGAGTTAAATCTGTAAAATGATCAATAAAATGGTTTAAAATGTGGTGGTCGGATTACTGGATTCAAATTAGTCGAACTACTTAGCCATCGGCCCCCCGGCCGATAAGTCACGAATGGATTCTTATTTTGGATTAACCATTTTCACTACTAAATGAGAATGTATCATGTAAAAGTGTCGTTAAATGCTTATTTTGATACAAGCTCAGTATTGCATTTAGACGTCGGCCGCATGCTTCTTAACAAAAACATCACTAAAATTGTCTTTCTTTTGTTTCGAATTTGACGGCCGATAGCTAAATTTTATTAAACCACTTATCGGCCTTGCTAAATTAGAGTGGCCGATGAACGGCAACATTTGGTTGAGTTTTCGGCCGCCAATAGAAAAGCTAAACAAATGTATCTTATCAAACTATTCTTTAAATCAAATTTTGTCTACGTATTGTTGCAAGTGTAAAATAACCATTTTTGTTGGTTTAACGTAAACATATTTTAAAAGGAATTGATTAAAAGACGGGCGAAAACTAGTCTTTGAAATGTGATTTATCGGCCACTAATCCAGGCCCACTATCCTAAACATAGCCGATAATAGGTAAGAATGTTTTTAGCTATCGGCCACATATAATGAATTATCCGAAAATTTTATGAGAAATATAATGCTACTGAAAATTATTATATATTTTAATATTTATCACTACCATATTATGATCAAAGTTCCTATAAATAATCCTAAAATATGTCTAATAATTGATATAACATATTAATAATTACGATTGATTTGTTTTCTTAAAAATTAATCTTATCGCTTTTGAAATAAGACTCATTTTACAAACGCAAACTGGTGGCCGATAACTAGTTAAATAAACGGCCGTTAGCTAGAACAGGGGGCCGATAGCCGGCTAAATCGCCGCCTTTTGATATTTTTAACAATAAAAAAAAAACCACGTACAAAATCAAAAACTGCAATATATTTTTAGTATATAAAAATTACAACAGCTACTTTTTTTCGATAAAATCTTTGAAAAAAATGCATCTGAACTCAAAATTTCGCTTAAGTGGCCGATAACTGGCTAAATCACTACCATCGCGAACAGGGATTGTTGAGCCTACGTTTGTAACTTGGTCGTGTAATACTTATCCAATAGCTGACATCTAGTCGGCCACGTCGGTCATTGATTACACGTCTAAATTGCGAACAGTGGCAAGTGGCTCAACAATCCCGGTTTGTGACTGTACCCATGACACTGTCTGCATACATGTCACGCCTGTATTCTTAAGTAGGGTAGCCACTAGGCAGGTCACACGAAACGTAAATTACACAGTCAAAACCATGATTAGGTGTTTCACGATTCGTAGCCACTTTTGTCATAATTTTAGGTAGAAACATTGACGAAAGAAAACATTGGCTCGGCTCGCGGCGACGAATTTGCCTCGCGTCGCGGCGTGCCTCAGATTGAGGCAGCGTCTCCACTTGCGCAGTCTCGGAGTGAGGCAGCCGCTCGACCCGAGGCTGCCTCTAGTAGATACGCGGCTTAATAATGACAGGACGGTTTTTTTTTTTCAGAATGATCACGGTGGCCCGTTAGTCTACGGGCATGGGACTAGTGCTGTAGTGATTGGCATCATATCAGCATCTCTTACGAAGGACATAACGCAGAAGTGTTACGGACCTTTTCTGTACACGAGTGTGTATCAGAACCGTCACCTTATAAACTGCGCCATTTATAAAGAGATGGGGTTGGTATATTTGTCAATCTATTCCTCTTAGGTTGTATATTTACAACTGTGTAATATCACGTTTAACCATCTGGATACCCTGAAATCGCTAAACGTGGCACTGGATTTTTGAATTCATGTGCTGCTCTGCCTACCCCTCTTGGGAATACAGGCGTGAGAATATGTATGTATGTATGTATGTATGTGTAAAATAATAATGTATAATCCTTTAAGTTCGTCTCTAATTTTATTTAGAAAACTATTTCGCCGAGAGCGCAAGCGGAACGGCGCGGCGCGGTGGCGTGACGTCATGCATTTTCTGCTGTTTTTTTCCCCGCAATTGTTATGAAAATCACTGTGTGTATCAGGGGGTAGTAAAGGAATTACAAACTCGAGTTAGCAATATCCTTTTTACATCCCTTAATTCACAATGTACTATAATTATGCTCTAACTAATGTTTATTTTCAGTGTGACGTGTAAAAAGCTACTGCGGTCTACCAACACTCACATTACAGAGTCGCTTTTGGAGTGGCCTACGCTTTCCGAGGGGTAAATACATACAAAATTAAAAAAAAAACCTACCTACTTCAAATTAGCAGTATTTTGAAAGTATATACATCAACGCCCTATAACATATTTGAAGAGTTCCATCGATTTCTCTAAGATTCCATAATCAAATCCGGATTTCGTTTTTTTGAAAATCGGTTCACGGATTTCCGAGATATCGAGTAACATAGATAAAAAAATAGGTCGAATTGAGAACCGCCTCCTTTTTTGAAGCCGGTTAAAAATAAACATCACGCTTCTATTCCCAAATGGGGTAGGCTAGGCAGGAGCACATGAAACGCCACAGTTAAATCCATGACTATCGAGGCTTTTAAGTTAAGATACTACTGTGACAGGTTAGCCTATCGCATAAGATATACCTACATTACCTCTCTGTAATTTTCTGATACAGGTAGTCCATATAGCGCGTATCGACACGCGCGTTGTCGTAGGTACTAGACGTTCGAACGATCACCAAAAAATTTCACCGGCAAATTTTTAGGACTTTCTAACAGAGACTACTTTGTTCCACTCGCTACGATCCTGACATAGGTATTTCTTTATTTTTTTTTTTTTAGTTAAAATTATGTTTTTACAGATTTTCGGACCCGAAACCGGATGAGAGTGATCCCGGGAAACCCGAAGCGCGGTCCAACGCGGGCGCTTCGCTGCCGCCGAGACACACCGACAAGCCCCGACTGAGCCCCGAAGCTGTCATGGCTTTCACCATTTGAAATTATAATAAATGATTTAAGGAGATAGCGTGTTTTATTACATACATACGTACAGTCACGCCTATGTTCCCAAACGGGGTAGGCACTAGGCAGAGCATACGAAAAGTGACATAGACAAAACCATGATATTGACTATTTCACGCTTTCCAGCCACTTCTAATATAATTTTAGATTTGATAATAGGTGGAACAGGTATAATCGTGACAGGCTAGGCTGTCGCCTAAAATATACCTTAAACTTTGCCTTAGTCGCCTCTTACGATATCCACGGAAATTTAGAGGTGTTATATAAAACCGACACCATACAGCATATAGTTCCCGGCATGTAATTTGGCAATATTTCAAGTGGTAATTATTATGAAGTGTTTTTTTCTATGGTAAAGCTATGGACAAACTTACCCCTTTAAACCCCTACTCCTTAAAAACTTGCCAAGTAAGATGCCGGGCACTATTATTTTTAAGCTTTTCGAAAACGAAACCGGATGAGAGTGATCCCGGGAAGCCCGAAGCGCGGTCCAACGCGGGCGCTTCGCCGCCGCCGAGACACACCGACAAGCCCCGACTGAGCCCCGAAGCTGTCATGGGTTTCACCATTTGAAATTATAAATATTATAATAAATGATTTAAGGAGATAGTTTGTTTTATTATAGTTTTTTATCTACAACCATGACGTAATATGCCTACTGTACGATTAGATGTAGGTAATAAGCAAGTGAGCTCCATTAGGGAATCTGATCCAGCAGTTATCTTATAAAATCGGTAGGAGATACCTATGAAGAAGAACACACATGGTTTGAAATTAGAACGATGAGTGTTAGGTTATTTCAGATTAGTACCTATACAAAGGATATATAGGGTATTGGATCATTAGGTCTAAAGAGTAATTAGGGCCATTAGGGGTGTAAAAAGTAAGGTGAAATGACTAATGGCCAATGAAAATTATAGCTATCGTTGGTAGGTGTTATGGATATTAGCACTTGTGATATAAGGTCAGGTGGAGGGATACCAAAAAAACATAGTGAAAGCTCCAACCGCACTGAAATCGGAAGCGGGGCGGCACGGCGCGGCGGATATCGGTTGTAAAATTCGATTTTACTAAAGAGCGCATAAAGCACCATTCATACCAACATCATTATTTCAGCCATAAGACGTCCACTGCTGAACATAGGCCTCCCCTTTGACTTCCATGAATACGTGTTGGAAGCAACCTGCATCCTGCGTCTTCGTCGTCTGTCCATCTTGTAGGTGGACGTCCTACGCCGTGCTTGCTAGTCCGTGTTCTCCACAATCAAGCACTTTTCGACCCCATCGGCCATCCGCTCTTCTTGCAATGCGTCCTGCCTATTGACACTTCAACTTCCTAATCCGGGGGGCTACATCGGTGACTTTAGATCGTCTACGGATCTCCTCATTTCTGATTCGATCGCGTAGAGACACCCCAAACATAGCCGTCTCCATAGCTTTTTGAGCAACTTTGAGCTTAGAGATGAGGCCGATAGTGAAAGACCATGTTTCGGTGCCGTAAGTTCATACCATCAGACTGTTTTTATAGTCACATAGCTAGATGCGCTGTTAGTCAGCGCGCTGCTCAACAAGGGCGCCGGGCGAAGAAGACGCGTTCAACGAACAGCGCTGTTCAAGCGCGCGACTTTGAAACGGAGCTACTAACCCCATTCATACTTACCCCATAGTCCATACTACTACTAACCCCATATAAACTTGTTTATGCGTTAGTTTTTCCGTAGCTCTGAAACGAATGCATTTACCTATTAATAAAATTAAAATGGGAAAAATACGAAGTCATTTCCTATCAAACACAAAAGAACCACCGAAATCGGTGCATCCGTATAGAAGTTATGAGGTAACATAGGTAACATTATCTAAAAAACAGCTTAATTAAGGTCCTCCTTTTTAGGGTTCCGTACCAAAAGGGTGAAAACGGGACCCTATTACTGAGACTTCGCTGTCTGTCTGTCCGTCTGTCACCAGGCTGTATCTCTGGAACGGTAAGAGCTAAGCAATTGAAATTTTTAGAGATGATGTATTTCTGTTCCCGCTATAACAATAAATACTAAAATCAAAATAATAATAATAATTAAGGGGGGCTCCCATACAAAAAACGTGTTATTTTTGCTTTTTTAGTACGAATCCCTTCGTGCGCGAGTTTTTTGAAGTTACTTAGTTAAAAAATTACATAAGTAAAACGAAAAGGCCATGACATTCCATGACACTATCGTACAAACACAATATAACATAACATGAAACTGTCGTAAGACTCTTAATGGAAATTACACATAACCTGCGTCTTAAACAGAGTGGTGACGCGCAGTCCGCGTTTGACAACAGCCGAAGTGGGTCATAGATGAAGGGCTACAGACTAGATCGCAACAAGTCGACTCGATTTAAAACGTGAGTCATCCGTATTTTCCATTATTCTTACTAATATTATAAATCGGAAAGTGAGTTTGTTTGTTTGTTTGTTTGTTCCACTTTCACGCCGTAACTAATGAACCGATTGCTTTGAAATTTAGCAGACGTAAAGTTAGAAGTCCGGATTAAATAATAGGGTACTTTTTATCACGGAAAAAAATTGATGTTCCCGAGGGAATATTCGCTTTATACCGCAATATAACCGAATTCCACGTAGGCGATGTCGCGGGCGGAAAGCTAGTGAAATATAAATTAATCAAAGTTAGGCGACACAGGGTATAATGATCATCGCTTTTTTAGTTTTTTTTTCTAGTGATGAGTACCGAATATTTTGTCGTGATCTCATGATCTCAGATACAGAATACCTACCTACGTAGGTTACTACGTACTGATGGCCAACTGCTGAAAATGTTTAGGTGTAAAATATACATACATACATCATACATACGTACAATCACGCCTGTGTTCACAAAACCATGATTCAAATCACACAGAACACACGAAACGTGATATAGACAAAACCATGATTATGACTATATCACGCTTCGCAGCCACTTCTAGCGTAGTTTTAGGTTTGCAAAGATGGAAGAGGTACAATATAGTGACAGGTTACTAGTCACTACTTTCACTATTATTCCTGCCAACCCAAAATCAAAACAGTCATGGTTTCTTTCGCTTTGGAAATACAGGCGTAGCGTAGTTATGTGAGAGTATCGACATCATGCGGTTCTTATGTGGCAGTTTTTATTAAAACTTACGTATCTAAGTATTAAAGTTTGAAAGTTTGAAACAAAAATGACGACGTTTGGCAACTTTTCAAGTTGCTCGTAAACGGAAGTCATTTACTTAAGTACCTATGTACCTATAGCATTTTTCTGTTTTACCAAAAATAATACAGACGATAGAGTTATTATCTCAAAATGTCGCTTCTTATATAAAGATATTTAGTAGGTAATAAAAAAAATTGATTGATAAAGCACTTTGCAAGTAGGTACATTTTTGGCGTAAAAATAATCAAATAAATTATACATATTTCATGCAGTAAAAAGAAAAGATTCAGTATCAAGAGCTTTTCCATTCTAATGGAAAAACAGCTTGCACTAAGATTCCATAGGAAAAATCTGTTCTATGGAAATTTGGCCACAAAATGGTAGAAAAAATATATATTTCTTTTTAGGTTTCCGTATCCAAAGAGTGACAACGGGACCCTTTTACTGAGACCTCGCTGTCCGTCTGTCTGTCCATCTGGCACCAGGCTGTATCTCAAGATTCTCAAGAACCGTAAGAGCTAGGCAATTTAAATTTTCAGAAATGATATAAATATTTCTGTTGCCGCTACAACAACAAATAGGTACCAAAATCAAAATAATAAAATTCATTAAGGTGGGCTCCCATAATTGTTTACATTGTTTTAACTACCTGAACAAATCTACTATAGTGGTCACCATTCTGCGAGCTGTATCTCAAGAACCGTGATAGCTAGGCAGTTGAAATTTTCACAGATTAGGTATGTGTTTGTATTCATTACAACAACAATTTACTAAAACAAAACAAAAATAATAATTATTACTTAAATATTATTAGTTTTAAATAGGTACGGAACGGCAATTCCAGAATTTTTCAACTTAATTTTGTTAGATTGAGGTACTTAGTTGAAAATTAATTAGTTATATTTATTTCATAGATGATTTATAAATGATTTGCTACATTTTTAATTTTACGACTTCTTATAAGTAAGTAAACACTTTATTGTACAAAAGAAAAAAAAAACACAAAATACAAAAAACAAAATTATATACAAATGAAATGGCGAAGTACAAAGGCGGACTTATCCCTTAAGGGCTCTCTTACAGCCAACCTTTGAGAGGCAGAGAGGAAACTAAATATCTTCTCTTATTTTTGGTATTGTAATCGTAATTTGATCGATTTTATTGTTCGACTTCTGTGATAAATATTTTAATTTTATTTTTTGTATACCTACCTAGTTCTATAGGTAAGCTATGTGTGTACTTAACGACTGTTTAATTTCGTGCGTCAAAACAAGTTGTCTGAAAATAAATACATTTTATTTTATTAATTTATTAAAACAGCCAGCATTTTTCATAGTTGTTCGAAACAACTTTCTTTGTTATTACAATTTTTATACAAATTAATCATACTCGGTCGGGCCATAAAACCCATATTCGTAAAACTCGTAATCTCCGAGTTTGTTCAACGCAATAACCGAGGTATAATCTCAACCAATCAACTTTCCATAGCAGCGTGAAATTATGGTTCCGGCTTGACTTATTATTTCGTATTTTCCAGGTTTTATCGGCCTTTTCGGCAAAAATCACGTAACTAGAGATATGAATAGGATTACGTTTTTTGCAAGTTTTTTATGTGCCCTCTGCAGCGTTATAGGTAAGTTTAACGAACTGATTATACGGTAAATATGAAGGTTAAGTACTTATTTCTAGAAAAGGACATTTATTTTTAAATGTTAGTTTGACACTTTTTAAAACAGTTGTATAGCTCGATGATTAGTTTTTTAACTTCATTAAAATTTAAGTTTTTTTTATAATTTATGAAATAAAATTATCTAAATTATAAAAACAATAAATCTCTCGCTTAAGTAATGCTTTACACGCTGTAACCACAGTAAAAAAAACGCGGTAATCAGACGAAATTATGAATTAAAATTAGGTCTTTATGAATTAAAATTAGGTTGCAATTAGAATCATGTCATAGGTGTACCTTCCTATAATTTTGCGCGTCCTCACAGACTAAAAATATAATTCTCCACAGATGCGTCAGTCATCGAAACTGCAACTACAGTGCCTCCCGATGTTCAGAACATCCTGAAGAAGACGGACATTAATGAAGTAGAATCTGCCCTCAATGACAGTAGAAGAATACTCAACGGTTACGAGTCGCTAGCTTCTAGGCCCTACATGGTAAGCGAACGACCAAAATACCAGAAAACCGACAAAAATTAAACATAAGAGGATAGGAGTCGCGCCACTACTCCATACAAACGTAGTCCCCAGTTTTCTCCGTGAATAATGACATCAGAGCAAAAATTTTTTTTTCATTATAATATGTATTTGCATCTGATGTGTCTTTATCTGAGGTTGTGTGTATGCTGCCCCCATGATTTGCTTTAATCGATTTTCTAAAATCCATCCTCTTAACTTTGCCGTATTAAATTGGGTAGTTGACAAAAAAAAATTTAGTCCGTTAGGCAGATTAAAAAAAAAAATAAAGCACACATTTTATTTATTTGTCAAACAAGAAATGATGAAGATACAGAGGAGCTCTGAAGTTTTGACTGACGTTAATACGTGCTACAATTTTTTCCATGGCGTGATGTTACAAGCCCCACTCTGGAAATTTGATGATGTTACCTTTGTAGGTGTTTAATTATTTGTTAAACCAGAATACTCAAATCTCATTTTTTCCATTATCAAATTATTATTATTATTCAAAATTATTATTATTATTCATCCACCTATATTTTGTGTGCGAAGTGTACGCGATGCGGTCGCTCGCGAACACGTCATCTAAGATGACACCGAACGATTCGCTCGCAGTGACGACAGGCCTTACGGTGTCACAAGACGACGGCATCGATCGATGGTAGTATGGAATAGTCGACGTCGATCGATATTTTCTACCAGATTGATGGTAGAATGAAATAGTAATCATATATCAATAGTCGATCAGCGTCGACCGGTGGCATCGATCGGCAATTTATCGATTGGTTAGTCGACCAGTATCTGTCGATCAATTAAAGCTACCTGAGCGTCTAGTGTGTTCAAATCGATGGTGCAGTCGTTAACGAATTCGTCTGCGAGTTATCGCAAAATTGTATGGAAACCGAGACACAGCGCCGCCAGCGGAACGTTTGCACAACTGCCACGGTCGACACGTCTGCATACATTCCGCGATAACTCGCAAACGAATTCGTTAACGATTGCACCATCGATTTGAACTAGCAATGTGCAAGTTGCAGAACATTCCCAAAACGCGGAAACATTCTCGAGAATGTTCTTAGAACATTCTTGCAACATGAAACTTATTGTTTAATTAAGAAAATGTTTTTACTATAAAGTTTAAATGATCATAATTTTAAACTAAAAATCATTATGCACATGTTTTAGTTTGTTACAGTTAATTTTTTTCTTGGTAAGTGTTAAGTTTCCAATAAGTTGCTTAAATTCTCATTAAATCTCAGAGTACATTTCAGAGAAAGTTTCAAACAGATATGTTCTCAGCACCAGTACCAGTACTTATATATCTATGTTCTTAACATACGAGGGTTTTCTGTTTAAAATTAGAGAGTTGTTCAATAAGTAGCCGTTTAAAAAAACATTTTTTATAAATGGGTTTGCATTTCTTAAACTGTTTCTTTTCAAGTAATAAAAAAAACTATTAAATCACGACGTTTTTTCAGGTATTATATTGCCTATTATTACCTAATTCAGGAGGAGATTTCGTAAAGGCCTTTAGCACCAGCCCAGTGAGCTCGACTGTGTACCCTGCTCTTCATATTATACGTAGTTTGATTATTATTATAAAACTGCCCTTCTTTCCTACCGTCCACCTATCGTAGTCCACCTGGGCATTTTAGCAGCAGTCGACGGAGCTCCGCTATTGCGGATCTCCTGTTTTTGGGTGTTGTGGCCCTTCGGGCATAACCTAAACCAAACTACCCTACCTATTAATTTTGCCTAGTTTACTCTCTGTAATCTACCTAGTGGACTACTATAGGTGGACGGTGGGCAAAATAACTTGTTTTGTTGCTTGAAATTATAGTGCTAGTTGCTTGAAAAATGAGAGTTTTTGAGCTTTAGTGTCGTATATAAAAAACTTTGTACTTGTTATATTTTTTCTCAATCATGTTTTAAAGCAACAAATAGCCATACATACCTGCCTAGTCAAGTACAGTCAGCGTCATATAGTTTGTTGCATCCAAAGTAGCTAAATAGTTCGGTCACAATCAAATTTTTCAAAAATATCGGCCAGTATGGAAAGAGGTTCCAGTACCAAAATAGTTTTCGATCCATATTTTGTACAAAGATTAATAAGATTATTTTAAACATACCTCAATGAATCTTTTATTACACTATAATGTTATAGAACTTAAAGACTACATTGTCGTAGCTGTATAACAATGTCAATTTATCATGATGATTACCTCAATACGCATACTCAGGTAGGTACTTTCTATTGATAAATATGATATCTAACACATTTAATAGCAAAGTACAGATCAGATAATAATATAATACTGCAGATAATACTGACAACTACAATTAAGCTACCATGAGTGTCGATGCTAGGGTTGCCAACCCTACTATATAATATAGTATCCTACTATATTAGGGGTCCAACTGCTATATTTTTATAAATAAAATATAGTAGGCAAAACTACTATATTTTTGTCATCAAAGTCGCTAAACTTGGTTTCTATTTTTTTATCACACTTTCAGAATATTTCTGAAAGAAAATGTTACTTACATTTCCATACACCCCGCAGTGCTTGTATTGCTTTGACAATTTCTTGAAAAACAAAAATTTGTTAATGAAAGCTCAAAGCAGTAAAAAATATATGTTTAAAAAATAATTAAATATTATTTGAAACCTACTATATTTTTTATTAATAATTCCCGAACTACTATATTTTTATGGGTTCTGAAGTCAAAACTACTATATTGGGTCCAAAAAAAGTTGGCAACCCTAGTCGATGCTGTAAATTATCGGTATATTAAGTATTAGGATAAATTCTCGTTCTCGAGAACATTCTCAGAAATTACCGAGAAATTCTTATGTGGAATGTTTCGCAACTTTAAGAACTTCTCATCGGCACATTGCTAATTTGAACCCATTAGGCGTTCAGATAAGGTGATCAACTTCTATCGACGTTTATCGATGCCATCCATCGTCGATCGATCGATTGGTCTGAGACTCCCTTAGGCTAAGCGCGCACTACGACTTTTTGTCGCGCGACAATTTTGTCGCAGAAATGCAACGTAAGGATTTATATGTCAACGCGCGCACTATGATGAAAAAATCAGTATGGACAGCGCTATTTTAAAATCGTGTCGCACGACAAAAAGTCGTAGTGCGCGCTTAGCCTTAGGTGGAACGCTACAGAGGGTGTTAACAATCGTTGCGGACGATTAGTGGGACGTACCCTATAAGTGAATCTTAGGGGCAGCGAAGACGAAAAACTTTTATGCGATCGAGTCTGCGGCGCACAAAATGCCTGCATGGATTGTATGTTTTATGGGGCGGACTTTTTGCGCGTCGTCTGCGTTACTGCATATAATTCCATAGGTTGTATTTTCAAAAGTCCGTCGCGGATAGTATGTCGTCTGCGCTGGGCTTTAAGGTACTGTCATGTTCGAATTTGACAACCTTGAGTCTTTTGACAGGTATACCTCAAGCTACCAATGACCAACCCGAAGTACAAGGAATACCGTCGATGGCTGTGCGGCGGCGTCATCGTCCACGAAGAGTACATTCTGACTTCAGCCGCCTGCATTGAGGATGCTAGGAACTTCTACGTGGTTTCTGGAACTTTTAAGTATGGGTTTTACTTGATTTTTTTCAAAGCTCACGAAACCAGTCATAGACAAAAATTATTTCACGCTCTTCAGCCATTTTAAGTATAGTTTTAGGTTTAAAAAGTTGAAGTGCTATAATAGTGACTTTGTGACAGATTGCTAACCTGTCGCCTAAAGCATACCTAAACCTGTTTCCTAAGTCTACTTTGACGACTTCCACGAAAGAAACGGAGAGGTGTTATTTTGTTCCGACAGCGCCATAGACACCAGGGTAGGATAAAATGTGGACAGGATTTACAATTTTTCTTGACATGACGAAGGCCAACACTTTTTTACACAATATTGTGACCTCTTTGTACAGGTTTTGACTGTAATAATTATTACCGTGGTAGCCTAGCGGTTCGACCAGTGGCCTCTCAAGCAGAGGGTCGTGGGTTCAAACCCCGGGCTCGCACCTCTGAATTTTTCGGAATTTATGTGCGATATCAAATTTGATATTTATCACGAGCTATTCGGTGAAGGAAAACATCGTGAGGAAACCTACACACAGCGAAGAAGTAATTCAACGTTGTGTGTGAAGTTCCCAATCCGCACTGGGCCCGCGTGGGAACTATAGCCCAAGCCCTCTCATACTGAGAGGAGGCCTGTGCCCTGCAGTGGGACGTATATAGGCTGATGATGATGAATTATTACAAAGCGTGTATAAGTGAACTAAAACGAAACATTAAAAAAATCACGTTTATTTTTAGTAACTTCATACATACTTACATAAACATCACGCCCATCTACTACAGGATAGGCAGAGACAACAGAATGCCATTCGCTCTTATTCTGACTCGCTTCATTCACTCTTGATTTTCATTAATTATTAATTTAAAAACTACAGGCACAGTGAAAATTATGACCGCCACAATAACCAATGTATCAGGAATGGAGCCAAGAAAGCGATTTGGAAATGCGTACCCAAAAGTAAGTAAGGTAAACGTTCCTGTGCTCGACACTGACCTATTGGCATTTGCAACCTTATGTCATAGTAAAACAGGTGACAGATGGGTGTCATCTACTGGGCGTTGAGGCGTCGGCGTCGGCCGTTGGTACATTCACCTTAAGTCTTAGGGCCTACGCTAACTGACGCGTACTACCCGCGACGTACGCTCAGTGTTGCCAACTATATTTTTACGAGCCCACCAGATGCGGCCGTGTAAACCACCAGAAACCACTAAAACTTGTGTAGATAACCCAAAACATGAAAGCACGACTAAAAAAAAAAAAAACGAACCCACCAGATGCGGACGTCTAAACCACCAGAAACCACTAAAATTTTCTGTAGATAAACCAAAGTAAAAACTGACTTATAGTAGCATTTTAATAGTAATTAATTGTTTTTTGATCTTTACGAACTGGTGAAGCTGATCATAATACTAAGATATTAACTAAAGACGATCAGAATTTTATGAAATGTGTTAGTGGGTAAATTCTTAATTTACCACTAACTGAAAGAATCTATTCCACTAAAAAATCCACTAGCCACTAAAACACACACTCATAATATTAATAACTAACGCCTGATTCGGGTTCGGACAAGGCTAGTATTTTAGTCGAGTTGCGGGTTTTTAGTAACTAAACGTGTCTGAACAATGAACATTTGCCTGTTGCGTACTTTCGCTGGTACGCGGCTGACGTCCGGAGCGGGACCCGCGAGCGCGCACGCGGCGGTCGTACGCGTCAGCTATACTAGAGACCGATAGGTACTTAAAAGATGGTAAACAATCTTGACGTGTCTTTTTATTTAAACGTACACTTTATAAATCGAAATCTTTACATTTTACAATTTAGGTACGAAAAAATAATTTACTTTCATAATTGAATTGTATAGTGTAACGATTTTCATTTTTAGACTGTGTATTTCAACAAAAAGACATGTCAAGATTGTTTATATTGTTTTAACTACCTAAACCGATAAGGTATAGGCTAGTATTTTAGTCGAGTTGCGGGTTTTTAGTAACTAAACGTGTCTGAACAATGACCTGCCTGTTGCGTACTTTCGCTGGTACGCGGATGACGTCCGGAGCGGGACCCGCGAGCGCGCACGCGGCGGTCGTACGCGTCAGCTAGCGGAGCGGAGGCTCTTCGTAGGATAAGATGTCCTTACATTACCTTATTTTTAACCGACTTCAAAAAGAGGAGGAGGTTCTCAATTCGACCTCATATTTTTTTTTGTATGTTACTCGATATCTCGGAGACCCGTGGATCGATTTTCAAAATATTTTTTTTAATCGATAGGGTATAACTCGAAATTGGTCCCATTGGCACGAAACCAGGATCTCTAGATGGAATCTTGGAGAAATCGAGGGAACTCTTCAAATTTTATATTGAAATATACGGCGTTTTCGGTAATTTGTTGATGAAGTCAAGATTTTACATTCAGTAAACAGAATACAGTGTAATCCGTTTATAATGACATCGAGGGGAATCGCCAAACACGTCATAATAAGCGGACGTCATACAAAGCGTTTCGTAAAAAAATAATTATAAGACATTGTCATTTTCAATATTTGGTAATATGAACAAAATAATAATGACAATTATTGTGCAGCCTTCTTCGAAACGATAATTAGCCACGTGCTAAACGTCGTCGGGAATCAACAAACATTTACTGAAGGCTTAAAAACTCATTTCGGTCATTATAACAGGACCTACTTTGTTAAAAATAGGTCATAATAAGCGACATGTCACTGTAACCGAAGTCATAATATCCGATTTTTGCGAAGAATTTTATATGAAAACCAAACTTCGTCGGGTAATTCGTCATAATAAGCGGTTGGTCAATATAAGCGGAGTCATAATAAGCGGATTCTACTGTACTACTGTTTCAAAATATTGCTAATTTAAAGTCGGTTTTTTTTGTTTAAAATTATTGTATTCCGTGGTCGCGGGTGACGTACGTCGCCTAGCTTTTGTACGCTGCTTGGTAATGTAGACTTAAACACAGTAACCGTAAGGTTCAATATCGTTTAAAGACCATAAAATTCTTTCCGATTCCGGCCGTTTGGTGGAAATCATGCAATACATTCTAATTTGCCGCCGTTTCAGCCGTACGTTGTAAACTCGGCGAAGAAATTGGTCTACCCCCATCGATTCGATTAACGATTATGATCGATGTTCATTTGAACCTCATGAAACAACAAGGTCGATTTCCCCTTGCAATAAGCTTATTACAGTAACAATAGCGCCTTTATCATTATTGTAAATACGTCAAATGGACGAAACGTCATATTTGTGCAACTTTTACACTTCGATAGAAAACTCAACTTTAGTGATGATTTTGATCTCACAGAAACTTTTGTCAAAAGAGGTAGACCACTTTCTTGGCCGACCGTACGTTGAACAAATGCTATCTTTGAATGTTTTCAAAATTATAACACGAATGTAAATAAGTAAGTGTGCAACTATACAGTCACGAACCGGGATTGTTGAGCCACTTGCCACTGTTCGCAATTTAGACGTGTAATCAAAGACCGATGTGACAGACTAGATGTCAGCTATTGGATTAGAATTACACGACTAAGTTACAAACATAGGTAAGTGGCTCAACAATCCCTATTCGCAATGGTACATAGGTACCTACATTATATTAGGCATCAACATACGAGTGTAGTTTATGAAATGAGTCTTTAAAGGCGAATTCCCTAAAGAATGACGCACATAAATGACATGCTTCTTTTACAGATTACATGTTCGACGGCCACGAGAACGACAACATCAGATGGATGAACAACGACATAGCGGTGGTGAAGGTCGAGGATGAGTTCGACTTCCACCACCGCGTCCGGGGCTGCGATTATGTCCCGCGACCGATCTGTTACAACAACCAGAGCGAGGCCTTGGAGGCTCCAAACACGGCAGCCATTACGGCCGGTTGGGGCAGCACCGTGAAGTACAACGATGTACAAACCATTTTACAACTACAACGCTATTGGCACTTTTCCACGTTCACCTTCCCGTGTGGTGCCGGGTTAGAATTGCACCTCCCCCTTTTTCACGTGGGTGTCGTCAGAGTCTGGGAAAGGGTTAGTGTATTGTGGGCGATGGGCTAGCAACCTGTCACTGCAATATCACGTTTAACCATCTGGTTACCCTGAAATTGCTAAACGTGGCACTGGATTTTTGAATTCATGTGCTCTGCCTACCCCTCTTGGGAATACAGGCGTGAGAATATGTATGCATGTATGTACCTTGACTTGATTTGACCGCTGTGTATAACCCAAGTGTCATCATGACGTTAAATAAACGAGTTGCTCTCGTCTGCCTTAATATCTCGTCGATCAAGTTAGTTGTGTAAACGTGCCGCTGGAAGCGCTGTCTCTCTCTAGTCGCGTCGCGCGTGGGATAGTATATTTATTACTTTCTGACGTCTCTAGTTAGACAGCGACAGGCATAGTCTATGTCGCGCATATCTCTACTCGCGCCCTGTCGTGCTAATCCTACAGGGACTGACGTCTCTAGTTAGACAGAGACAGGTATAGTCTAGGTCGATCATTTCTTTCTCTCTCTGTCTCTGTCGTGCTAAGGGGACTGATGTGTAAATATTAACGCAGACGAGATTGACTCGTGTTTTAATCGTGACATAGAGGACAGAACCAATAGAGAAACAATGTTGGCCACCCAGGCCCGCAAAAGGTTAGTTGATTTCAACTTACTAACGTCTACCGTCACTGTCACAGAAACTGTACAGAGCTAATAATCGTAGAGAAAAAGGCACTAGCGTTACGCGCGATCTTGGGCCGGCCAATAAGAGCACGGCGATCGCCTCGATGGTTTGGCGGAATCGTCTCCGAACAACAAAAATACCGAGTACTCTGTCTAGAAAGTCAGTCCTCTATGAATCGTAATGACGAAACTTGGGGTACTGGTATGTCCCATCGCGTAAAGGGATTGATGAGCCACTTACCTATGTTTGTAACTTGGTCGTGTAATACTAATTCAATAGATAACATCTGTCAGTCACATCGGTCATTGATTAC
>BHDV01003923.1:96171-107012 GCA_005406045.1 Adoxophyes honmai | reverse complement strand
CGTAGAAATAGGACGCATGTGCCGCTTTCTCGCTTTGTTTTTGTAGGCGATGTTCTATCTAGTTGTATTGTTGATCGAAGGTTGCGTGACAAAATTTGCAATCATGGCATAGCAATTACTGTCAAAGTATAGATAATTATTATCATTTCAATTTGGATTAGGAACGACATCTAGCGGCGGATAGAAATATTATCAGAACGACGAAGAAATGGTTGCTCCCAACTGAAGTGACCAAATCGAAATAATGTCATTTAAAGTATGCCATATTCGGAACCATAATACTATCTCATATCAGTCATATCTTAAGCCAGCAAGACGTTCTGAAAGTACTTCTATTCGCCCCAAGATGTCGCTGCTAAACCGACCAAGTTAGGCTACTCATGGATAGATGGCGTAGCAGTTAACTTTCACATACGAACTTACGAAGTTATCAATTAATTTCTGTTTTGCTAACTAAAAACAAAAATATGTTTGAAGCGTTTTTGTTAATGCGATGCATTATTAGAAAAAAAAGTTTTTTTTTTTAATACTTCGAAAAGTAACATCATTTTTTTTATATAGATAATGATGGGAACACAGACCAGCCAGATACATCACAGACTCCAATAATGTATTGTTACCGACATATTAGGTATTTTAATGACGATATTTTTTTGTTTCTTAATTATTAACGTTAATAAACTTTAAAACTTTATTAAGACAATCTACCTAAGTGTAGATATAAAAACAAGGAGATGTCACAAAATAAGTGATTTACTTAGAGCAATTAAGTCTGAATAAACAAAACGGATTAATTCAATTAATTTACCCTAACAAGGCAAAGTAAGAAGACGGCTAACGATTCTTTTGCATTTAATTTTGTAAAGGAAAAAGTAAACAGATACGTATACGTATTAAGTATTACTAGATGCACAGAATAGATAATAGTTTAATAGTACAAGTAGCTTAGTTTAAAAAGGTCCCACTGCTGGGCAGAGGTCTTTTACCAGCATGACATTTTGACATTATAAAATTGCAGAAAATACCTATCACAAAAATCATTAACAAAATGTTGTGAAAAAATTTTGAAATTTTCATTTAACTACGGAATTATTTGACACATAAGGAAGCCTTTATTGTTTCTTCGTGGTTTCTTCTTAGGGTGAAGTTACATCTATCAGCATCGAATCGCATTTTGCCATACAAAAACGCACTTTTGTATGGATACGCGTCAGCATCAATTCACCCTTCAGCATCGATTCAGCTTCAGCATTAAATGCTTATAAGTGTAACTATCCATTTCTCATGCTGAAGAATGCTTAATCAAGATGAAGCATGAGAACAGCTGCTTAAAGCGTGGGATTAGATGCTTTCGGATGAGAATAGATGCTTACGCGTGCGACATGACGCTTGCGATTGATAAAGGCTGCTTAAGAGTGAGAGGCAAGATGCTTACGGATGAGAAAGGCTGCTTACGCAAAGAAAAGGAGGAAGAGTGCGGATGGGCGGCCGAACTCGTCATTAATGTCATTATCACAAAGTGTTCATCTATCAAAGTGCACAAATTTGTTTACTTTCAATAATTTCAATAATTACCTTTATTTCATAAACATAGACGAGGAAAAATTTTAATTTACATTTCATCTGCGGCGTCGAATTGCAGATAGCATGCGACAGCATACGATAGCATGCGGCTGCATATAAAAGTACGCGATAGGATACTTAAGCAGATAAAAATTATGCTATAGCAGCTGAACACATGCGATGCGTATAGTGAGTTTAAAATCATCCAGCTAAATGCGATTCGATGCTGATAAATGTAACTTCACCCTTATTCTATTCCCGTGTGCTGCCGGGTAAGAATAGCACCTCCCCCCTTCTTCCCGTGGGTGTCGTAAGAGTCGACTCTGGGAAAGGGACAAAGGGTTAGTGTATTGTGGGCGATGGGCTAGCGACCTGTCACTGCAATATCACGTTTAACCACTGTTTTAAACTTTCGTGATTCTCACACATATTTAGGAAACGTGGAGAGGTAATAAAAAATACCGTTATTAAATCCCGCGTAAACATAAATACACGTTAAACCATCTTGTTTATGATGCTAAACGTGGCACTGGATTTTTGAATTCACGTGCTCTGCCTACCCCTCTTGGGCGTATACAGCCGTGAGAATATGTATGTATGTATGTTTCTTCTTATTCCCAATTCTACATAGATTACAAAGATGGCTGGGGAAAATATCGTACGCAAAATGATCTGTTTTTGTACATATTGAGCGCACAACTAGTTAATTAGGCACACAAACGTTTACGGCCGTAGAATTCCCGATGACAAACGGGTAACGCTTAAGCGTGTCACATACTAAGCAGATACGATTATCTAGATATTATCTGTATCTGAAAGAATATCTGTCAATAACGCTCTCCATTCAATTCAATAAGCTAACACATACAACACAGATAACTTATATTTTACCGTCAAGTAGTATCTGTTGGCATTGGCACCGACATACATATGGAAAGATGGCATTTTATGTATAAGCAGATAAAATATTATCGTATCTACTTAGTCTGTGACTTGCTTTATGCGGCGGGGTCAGTGCTAATTACTCTGAATATGGAACTCAAAAAAATTAATTGGGTACCTACTTAATATTCTTGCATGGCAGGCATGCGTTTAGTACCTACATATGCGGAGCTCCGCACATCTCACGCTAAAAAACGCTATAGCAACCCCTCGCCTTAAGCTCCAGACGTACTGACAGCGGACGCGGAGCGGCTTGGCGGTTTTGGTTATAATATTCGACATTATAAGAAAGAGGGCGCATAAAGCACCGGCGGGGAAAGAAGCGTTTCGTTCATAACGATACGCCGCGATGCCCAGTTTACGCTGTCAGTGCCTTTATTTTGCTTTTAGCTTTATTCTGCTATTTTGGAACCATGAATGAAAAGTACTAACGAGGGTGTTCTGTACCACCAGTAAGGTAAACGTCCCAGTGCGCGACGCTGTACTAGTATATGGCATGTGCACTGTTTGGCTGAAATATGAATGTACAAAATTATTTTCGTTCGAATTTATCCCCTATTTCTGTGACATAGAGTGCCCATGCCAAATACTAGTACAGTGTCGAGCACTGGGACTTTTAAATCAATTTCAATATTGGCAACACTGATTTCCATAATTGCGTTGACAATAAATCTCTATTCAAACTTAAAAAATCCAATCACACAAGAACGTCAACTAAAGCAACCAGAACACTAAAGGCGCCACGGTAAAACGCCACAACTCAAATAATCACAAAATCCATTTTCAAATTCGACCCGCAAAATTACTGTAAAAGCAAATCGCTACGCTAACAATACCCTTTACTAGTTACTGTCCCAGTCAATTCCATAAAGTAGCTATCTTCTGCAATACATTATCCTTCCTTATCCAAACCCATAACAAGAGCGGGATCTATTTTATTATAAAGTGCATTGTCTACTATAGAAGAGGGCGGTCGACCGACACACATAAATAATTTAACTGTCTTAAAAGATTCAAAAATAGTTTCCTAACATTGCCCCCCCTTAATATGTACACCATTTGTCAGGCCATAACTAGATTTAAACGACGCGTTACAGAACAAAAGGTCACGCCCATTGGCAGAAGTATACTCGTCTCTTTCCAACGCGCTGCTGGGCCAACCAATTAGGGTGTCGCTATCTCGTTTCCACAAAAGCGTTTTGGTTAACTTTACCTTTTACAAGGCAGCTTAGAACGTGGCAACTGCTGTTCATTTGGAATGAATTTAGAGCCTTATGGACAATGTTAGTAAAGTGGTTTTTGACTCGATAATAGGCGTGTAGGGGGGAAAACAATTGAAGCGAGACTCCCCACGAAAGGGACGGAACGAATCGTCTGTTTAAGTTAGTGAGTCCAAACGAGTTTTTATGTTTGGAAATCGTATTAAGCTTTTGTTGGAAACTGTTCCACTCAACGGGCATAGTTGAGGCGTTTGTGCGGTCAAACTATCGCGTTCGAATCCGGAGCGGTGGGGGCGCGCCTGATTGGCTCGTTTCGTTTGATATTGTGTGTGACGGACCGGCCGCGGGCGGTCGCGCGAACCGAACGATTCAAATCTTCCCGAGTTCGATACAACAGAAAATTGCGCCAGCTAATCAGTTCCAAATTTAAATTCGGTGTTTCAAATTAGGAATGATTGAACTATCGAAACAAGTGAAGCAACTTTAAGTGCCAGTGTTTTGGGATTCGATAGACTAATAACAACAGCGAAAATGTCGTCAGTGCATTCTGACGATGACCAAGAAGAGATCAACGTAGATTCAGACAGTCGATTATCAGGACAGTGCGATAGGAGCATAGCGTCTGAGGACCGAGATTCAGAGCACAGTTACCATGAAAGGTATCACGACTCCCCAAACGATCACATGACGGACACACAACCCAGGGTGAACTTGCCCTTTAGCATATCAAGGCTTCTAGGAAAACATTTCGAAGAGATAGAGAAACGGCGTAACTCCGGTGAAAGTGACAGAAGTGAGGACACAGAATCAGAGAGTGCGAAAGACGATGGGAAGGACTCGATGCCTTTAAATTTTTCTCATCCTCCCGGTTTGTACCCTAACTCTGGGTTGTTGTTGAGACCGGGGTTAAGTATGGGAGGGTATGGGTTCAGTAACCCTGGGGTCGTGAGGGTCCCGGCCCATAGGGCTTTGGGTGCGTTGGGCGCGTGGGGAGTAGCCCTTGATCCGATGCGGCAAGCTGCTGCTGCTGCGTTTGCGCATCAAGTCGTTAAGGATAGACTGAATGGTGAGTGCTCGTTGATTTAATATTTCTTCCTTAAAGTTAAATTGTTTTAGGTGTACCTTTGATGCCAATAGCATCAGCATGGGCAATCGATGAAACTGAGTTTAATTATTAGGAAACTTATGGTTTTATGGTTTGATAGAACATTCGTTTGATAGAACTCTTTCATGCGACGATTGTTTCCTCTTTATCTTCTTTATTTAATGTATAATGTATGTAACTTACATGAACACAAATAATTGTCTGTGACACAATTTAATTTGATCCAACTTCAGGTAAAGAGATTTGAGTAGATATTTGTGTGAAAACATAATATTTAACGAAAAATCTACTGCGGATATTTTAGAAATACTATATTGTTGTTGTCACGTCTTGTCCCCATCATTCATACTTTCATATCAAATTCGGTCATTAGTTCTCTACTTACTTAGGTATTTAACTCATTTCAATGACCAAAAAATTGTATTTTACATGTGATTGGTTAAACAATCTTCTCCAATTAACAAACGGTTCTAATTTGGCTTATTTCGCCTTGGATAAACTACCAACGATTATTCGTTAATAATCTCAAATCTGCCCGAAGCATTTCCAATCTCATTTCCACTTCTGGCTTTGACCACTTCCTCTGGATTGTCATTGGTTGCTCGTTTCGCTCAAGAATTTGCGGTTTCCCTAACTGCTGGTAAGTTGTAAGCTAAACTGTTTACTGAGGCCTGACTTGACAGTTTACCATAATACTACTTAATAGCACTTTCTGTTACTTATGTAGTCCTAGTAACTACAGACTGCTTATGGTTGGTCAGAATTTTAATGTTAAATAGAGTTACTATGTTGCTATTATCTTTTATTAGTTACGTCGGCTTATTTTATTTGGAGACTTGCATACAGTTTCTTTGATTCTGTATTATGGCTAATAAATACAACATCTTACAATACTAGTCCGTCAAATAAATAGATACTAAGTATAGTAGCCAATGCCAATTATATTTACATACTAAGTATCAGCGGCCTAGGTATATAGTATAGAACTTACGCGGTTTTACTATTTTCGATGATATAGCTACTATTCTCTATAATATGTGGTATTTGTACTTAGGGAATGCAATCCGATCTCGCGGGATCTCGTGTAATTTTTGGGATCAACCCGGAAGCATAATAAAATAAGATGAGGTTCGAGTGACCAGTAACGAGTCGGAGAGGGCATTTTCAGCAGCTGGGTACAGTACATCGGACTGTATATGTCGTTTAGCAAGCAGATTGTACTCTTATTACACTTTTCTTTTAAGAAGCTACTTTAAAGCATACATACACGTATCACGCCTTATTCGGTTATGTATGTATGCTTTAAAGTAGCTACTTTAAAGATCACCCGTAATTTCATACTTTTGGCTTTGATTATGTTAATACAAAAATAAAACAAAATGTTATTTACGTCAATATAGAAGAACAAAATGTATAAACAAAGGCATTTGCTTTCTTTCAAATACTATTTTATTTTAAATAACATTACTAACAAGTAGTTTTCATCGATTTCAGTCATCGGATTTTCTTTTTAAACTAGACGAAGTCCCGCAAATTTTGCGATCACGTAGGATTGATATTCCTAATCCCGTGGGATCTTGAATTTGCGATTTACAGATGTAGATACAATCATACATATTTATGTGGACCGTTACATCTCTCACCCACAGGGACAGAGAGAGATCACTTTGTTGCACCCGCTACGACTCTGAGATAGTTCTTTTGCTTCGTCCACATTCATCAATCTCTTCATACATGGTCGTCAGTCAATCTACAATGATTATTATTATGTTTATAAATACGGCAAATTTTACATGTTATCTTGTACTAAATCAAACTATAATGGCAGAATATGCGCCGCAGAATATAACAAGAACGAGAGTTACACCAAAAACATTGAAATTTTGTGTATACTTAAAGAGTTAACGTTGTATCTGATCATAACCCCATCGCCATAAAATACCCGTCACTGATCCTTCGTACTAACCCGCCTCATCTCATTAGATAACCATTTAAAAGCCACACTTAACTCGGTGTTTACTTAACTAGCCGTAAAACTGTTATCTTACAACTCACTTAAAGTAAAATAGGGTCAACCGTAAATCTTGCTAACAGCGCTGTCGACGACAAAACAACAGAATAAAAACAGGATTCTTGCTGAGAAAAAATCGTACTGGTTATTCCGACGCGTAAACTTTGGTCTGAGTCACCAAGAGGTTACTTTTGAATCTGGGTGCTTTGGTTTTGCAAAAATCTAAAGGGCCCAAGTCATCATTATCAGCCTATATACTTACGTCCCACTGCAGGGCACAGACTTCCTCTCAGTATGAGAGGGCTTGGGCTGTAGTTCCCACGCGGGCCCAGTGCGAATTGGGAACTTCACACACAACGTTAAATTACTTCGTCGCTGTGTGTAGGTTTCCTCACGATGTTTTCCTTCACCGAATAGCTCGTGATAAATATCGTATCGCACATAAATTCCGAAAAATTCAGAGGGCCCAAGTGAAAATAATTAACATGACTAGCGTTCATTGGATTTTTTTTTGGATTTAGCGGATACATTCCTTCATGGTTTTTATTCGATTCTACGGCAATCAGAAGTAAAGTATTTAACTGTTTTCATTTTGCTTTCATTTTTAGATAGAGACCATACATACATACATCACTCATGCATTTCCAAATGGAGTAGGCAGAGCACACGAAACGCCACAAAGACAAAACCATGACACTTCTAGCTTTTTTTTGGGTTTTAAGATGGTAACTTGATAAGTATAATAGTGACAAGTTGCTAACCTGTTGTTTAAAGATTATCATAACCTATTTCCTTAGTCGCCTCTTACAACGTCTACAGAAGAAATGGAGAAGTGTCATTCTAAACCCAACAACACAAAGAGAGCTAAAATTCTGTAATGATTTCATTTACCCTTTTGAAATACAAAACAAAATACCCAATAACCCTTCTTTTATTTCAAAAAATCATGATAAAATTCTCATCAAGTAGTAAACTTCAAGAAAAAAGATTTCTGTCATCAAATCTCACCGCCTCGCGAGGTGACACACAAAAGCGTCATAAGTTACTTATTCGTTTTTTGCGTCGGGCCGAGAGGCGCCTGTAATTTGTCGTCCCTTTTTTGTGGCCAGAAAGTGTTTGTGATAGTTCCGCGTTGTGATTTGGGTGACCGGAAATAAAACTACCAAATTTTTATTCGGTCTTTTATGTGCTGTGTTTATTATAGAAGGAGAGCGGTTTTTTCTGTTTGGCGGCGCTTTATGAAGAAATGCAAACAAGTCTGTGTTCACAAATAGGGTAGGCAGATGACACAAAATGTTAGATAAAACCATGATCATTTTACGCTTCGTAGCCACTTCTGGTATAATATATTTTATTTTGTCTCAAAAAAAGGAATGCAAGGCTTCGTCAGAAATTAGTTATGATTCAGAATTATTCAGTAAACATTTTTTTTTGCAAAATGATTCATTTGCTAAATTATCATGTCAACGCTGTGCTGTGTAAGTGCATATTTTAAGTTACTTCTGCTTCATTATTAACTGTCATTTAAAGTAATGCGTGAATTATTTATTTATTTATTTAAAGTGTTCAAATATTATCAAACTCAACTTCATAGCGATCAGTTCCGCGGATGAAGCGCGAAATAATAACAAAAACAAATAAACATGCAGACGGCGTTCGTATAGACTAACAGGAATCAATTAGGTACCTCATTTTTGCAAAGATAATCTTCAAAATCTCAAATCCACCAATTTGCATCACACTGACTCTTTCCCAATTGCCAGTGATTCACGTCCCTAATTGCGGTACGCGCGTGTGGGTCCTGGTAAAAAAAAAACTTTTTTTGCGACCACCTACGGTTGTACGGATGTCCAGTCGATAATTGCTGCAACACAATAGCTTACCTTACCAAATTGACACTTGAAAAAACGAGGCGTGTGCTAAAAGAGAAGTAAGTCGTAATGTCAGTGAAGTGAAGTCGTAACTGTGAATTAGGGATTGTAGACTTATGTCCTTTTGTGATGTGAGGGTGTCGATGGCCGGAAACATTTACGAAAATGGGTCAAATTTGACTCATTGCACAAAAAAGTTAAAAGAGATGGTAGCTTAACCGTTGTATTAGTAGCGCTTTTGCTTAAAATTGACCCTATTTTTTGTTAATTTACACAGTTGATTGCTGTACAAATACTAAAAGATCTTGTTCTTATTTCACTCGACCTCCTAGAAAGACTAGTAAAATATAGTCATTACGTTTTTATAGTAACAAGGAAATAATTAGAATCAAAAAACAACGGTTGATGCAATAAAGGTATCTCATTAACAAAGTGTCTTAAGTGAGCTTTTATGTTTTTCACTATTTTATAGCTCAATGATTGAATTAATTCGATTTTACGACTTCTTGTTTATTTTATGTATTTTTAACTGCTTCGAACTGGCAGAATTTATATGCATGTCCATGTAAATGTCATAACTGTTTTATAATCACTATGTTAAAATTATTTACGAAGGTAACAGACTAACTGGAGTCGGGTCACATAAAAACATATACTTTTTGTCAATTTCTAAGTTATTTGTTTTTTTACTTCAAAATACCAAGATAATGGCTTTATCAAGGGTTTTATCAAGAAATTTATAATAAATAAGAGTATAGTAACGTATAAGCTTTTTTCAGAACTAGGCCAACAATTGCGAATAGCCAAAAGGGATAAAAAAATCACTGTCACAAAGAATTAAAATAAACTAAAATACATTAATGTGACATAAACATTACACCATATAAAAAGTAACAGTACCTATACATTTACGATTCCTAAAGTTAATGCTAGGTAGTTTATTTTTTATCTTTATCTCATTTTACCTTTGACACGTAATAAAAAGGAAAAAATTGTAAAACTGTCAGACTGTCACCGTCGCATGGCTTTAACGACTATGGTTTCTGACAACAAATTACAGTTTTTTCTTTAAGCTATGTAAAACCCGATTAGGCAACTGACCTTAATGGTGCATGCAACCGGGAGGGTTGTTATGTCACTAAGTTACATAAAACCGAAGCAATAATAAAAAACATCGAGTATAAAAAAGTGACGAAAGTTGAATCATATTTACTAAAAAAAAATGACGCAAAAATGTAACTTTAAATTAAAAAAATATATATTTGTGAACTAGCAATTTGTGTAGGTACCTATGTATAAACTAATTAGTTAATGTCACTTTTGAACCAGAATCCTGTATTTCTTGGAAGCATAATTTTGCCCGACGGCGTTGAAGTTCCTCAGATCAAAGACTACATTATCCTATAGTTCAAAAAGATACAAAGAGAGTAGAAACTAAATGAGGGAGCCACTTTCTTCACAAACTACACTTCACTAATAGCCTGATCATTGGGTAGTTTTGCCTGGAATGATTTCCGGGAGTTTTGAAAATTGGTAATATTATAGATTTTGACGTGCTCTATCTGAATTTCTACTTTGCCAACTCGTATCTTTGCCGCTAACGCCGCCATATTGGAAAAATGTCGCGTGAAAGCAGTTTTTTGACAATATCTCCTGTCTGACTCATTTTAAGATAATGCAGTCTATTACAAAATAAAACTAGAGACAATTTCCTACAATTTTTGTCTTAGTGTTTATTTCATAAAGTCAATAGTTTTGGCGTACGAGCGCCACAAAGTATACTCTAACACTACGTCACGAAAAACTCAGCTTGTCTTTTGTCATTCAATAGAGGTTTTGACAGCCGTATCTTAGGGAGTTATAAATATCTAAGGGCTAATTCATTAATAATATGAAAGAAACTATCACTTTACCGACTTCAGTGCTCGTAAAATGAACGAAATAGGTACTTCTATTTTGCTCGCAAAAACGCGTGAGACGTATGAAATTTTGCGGCGCTTGCGTCTTTTTTGAGCTAAAGTAGAGACCATTTTACCAAAAACGCGTAAGATGTCTGAAATCCTACGGTTCTTACTGTTTTTTCGAGTCGATAAAGTTTGTATAGGATAACAATATTTTCGATATTTTTA
>BHDV01003923.1:74199-95346 GCA_005406045.1 Adoxophyes honmai | reverse complement strand
CATACAAAAATCCTATTTTTTTTGCAGTTTTTTTTTTGCTGTTTTGGGTCTATTTAAATAATTGTAACAGCTACATACTTGAAATGCTCACAGAATGTTTAATTAAATATCTATTTTAAAAATAAATAATTGAATAAAAATAAAATTAGTATAAGGGGGCTCCCATACAAAAATTCAGATTTTTTGCAGTTTTTGGTACGGAACCCTTCGTGCGCGAGTCCGACTCGCACTTGGCCGGTTTATTTTATTCTGCAGGCTTAGCACAAATATATACATGCAAATAAACTTGCGCGCGGAATGGACTACCTGTCATTTTCTGATGTTTCTATTTAGACAATGACAGGTATAGTCACATCGACATTCCTGTGCTAAGCCTACTGCCCAGAATGTTCAGAACTGGTTAAAAAATGGTACCTAAGAGACACACATCTCGCCTGTATTCCCGAGTAGGGTAGGCAGAACATGCGATACGCTACATAGACATAACCACGATAATTTCATGTTCCGTAACTATTTCTAGGATATTTTTTAAGTTTTAATTTAAGTTGAGAGGTATTTTAGGCTTAGGACTTTTGGGTGCTTGCCGTGGTTCTAGAATCCATCGAGTCGCCATTTATGTTAAAATTCTAATAAGATTTTTTTCTAAGTCTAAAAAATAGTCTAGTAAAATATGTATTAGCTTAAACATAATAATTTACTTTAATTAATTAAAACTAAAATCTTCTCGCAGCTAAAAGGTATGTTTTATTCGGCATTATTGAAATTCCGATGAGGTACCGTAACTTGTAGAGTTATGATAAAATTAATTAATTAGTGATATATCCGCATAAATCATGACACTTATTTTTA
Organism: Adoxophyes honmai; assembly: GCA_005406045.1. NCBI lineage: Eukaryota > Metazoa > Arthropoda > Insecta > Lepidoptera > Tortricidae > Adoxophyes > Adoxophyes honmai. Next base: position 94,497 of record BHDV01003923.1, on the reverse strand, counting down.
CACTTTGATTTGGCGTTGTCAAAAAAATATTTAAGATAATGGTGACTCCATGGATTCTAGAACCACGGCGAGCATCCAAAAGTCCTTAGCCTAGGTATTATAGTCACAGGTTGTTAGGCTGTCGCCTAGAATACGCCACAACCTATCGCAGTCTAGTCGCAGGAAGAACTGGAACTATTCTAAACCTGACACGACACGAGTAAAATACACAATAATATTAAGCATTATTAGCATTCCAATACATAAATCAACTTTTTCCTTCAAATAAAATACGTTATTGCGTTATTAAAATCTCATAATGCACCGGAAACTAAATGAATGCATTAGCAAAATTAACTACGACACGTAAATATTATAAAGCCTATAAATGCCTATAAATGGCTATAAATGTGCTATTTACTAGCTATAAAACAGTAGCTTCGTTGGTTTTACTAGTTAGATTATAACTTTACTGAACTTTCTTTACTAACCATACATTGACACCTTGAAGCATTAAACACTGCGCCTGAGCACGGCAATACGCGCGAAACGGGTCGTGCGGGAGATTAGACTACCTGTCATTTGTGACTCTTCTAGTTAAGGGCTCACCAAACCAGTCGACGCCTTTTCGGCAAAATGCGGATCGAAAAAGCTTTATATCAACGCAATAAGGGCGAACAAGACGTGAATTGGGTCGGCCATTCTCGGTCGAACGAGCCGAGTCGATTGACGACTGGTTCGCCCTTATTGCGTTGACATAACGCTTTTTCTGCCCGCATTTTGCCGAAAAGGCGTCGACTAATGTGGGGAGACCCTTAGACGGTGACAGTTTATTTCGTGGCTTACTTGACTCCTGTCGAATCTTGCTAGATGTAAGTAAACATCCAGACCAAGGGTTAGCACAGTAACACGCTCTAGTCGCCTCGCGCGTTTATAGACTACTGTCATTCCCTGACGTCTAATTAGACAGTGACAGGTACAATCTATCTTGGGCTTCTTTCCCTACAAAGCCGTACAAAGTTCGCCAGGAAAGCTAATAGAAAAGAAACATAATAGTTGAAGAGGTCTATGTAAAACAGCGGAAGTCTTTTTTTTTTCAGCTGAGATGATGAGCCAATCCTTGTGGTCTCTCTTTCTTTAACATTGTCCATAGTATAGGGCTTTCACCCTCCAACTTGCTAGTGAGAGCTTAAACTACAGTCGATACGGTAATTTACGATAGCGTCTGTCAAATTTGTGATTCATACCGAAGTTCTATGGCGACGGTTAGAAAACGTTAGTCGCTAACGTTCAGGTTTCGATAGGTGATTTACCGTCGAAATCGTATCTACTAGCGATCAGAACGTCTAGTGTAATGAAAACGATTTTGCAGTCGTTAACGAATTCGTTTGCGAGTTGTCGCGTAATGTATGGAGCCTTGTCGACCGTGGCAGTTGTGCAAACGTTCCGCTGGCGGCGCTGTCTCGCTTTCCATACAATTTTGCGATAACTCGCAAACGAATTCGTTAACGACTGCACCATCGAAATGGACACACTAGACGTACAGTAGTCCGGCAAGTGACCGCTAGTGGCGCTGTTCGATTCTCCATACAAAATGATTTACGCAGACGTTAGCGAGTATGATCACCGTAAACTTATAGTAACGGTGAAACTGCGTAGCTAACTTACGTTTACGTTTCTTTCTTCAAAAAAACCAACGTCAACTTTCTACCACTCGATACTAACAAAAAGTCGTTTCACGAAATCAATAGACTACGTAATTGGTGGAATGGTCACTCGATCGTTACCGTAATGGTGGTCGTTTCCTGGCGGCCATTAGTGGCCACAGTACCTCCTGCCTCAATTATTGAACAGTTTTTCTGACGCCTTTAGCTTGACGCTTTTAGCCCCGTGTGGTGCCGGGTTAGAATAGCACCTCCCCCTTTCTTTCCGTGGGTGTCGTAATAGTCTAATAAGGTTAGGAAATCACCTCGGAATTCGAGATACCCAGCTGGAAGTTTTGTAAATATTTGCATATTGAGGCCCTAAAAGTTGTCTCAAAACCTACATATTCTAGGGTGTGAGCGACTATTAAATTTCAAGGTCAAAAGTCACAAAAATCGGTTTTTTGTGCTTCTTTTGTAAATATCTCATTTCCTATGGGTTTTTGCTCTTTGTGTTCCTTATTTATATTGGAGAATACAAAATTCTCTACAAGTTTTGTATTTTATTTTTTTTATACGGTGAACCGATTTCGAGATAGAGGGCGGAGAGCGCGCGGTCATAACATCACTTTAGGTCGACCGGTCTCCGATCGGAAACGCGCCATTATATACTTGATGAACTATCGATAGATCAATGATTATAAATATTTGATTAATTAAATCAATCTGGCTTTGGGTTGGCTGCTGACTGTCTTCGTTTTTTGCCGTAAATTAGAAATGTGTACCTCTACGCTGGATTTTTGCAATTTTTTTCTATGTACCAGACCAGCTGGTTTTCGATTTTTGACGTAAAATGAGGTGACCCACTAAGTTGAATATTTTTTGTAAAGGAGGTATGTGGATTTCAACAGTAGTTTGGTTGGGCTCTAGTGCTTTCTCATCAGGGTCACCAGGTACTCCAGATCTTCAATTATCCCAGTTTTTATATTTTTCCCTTTATGTAGTCATTAATCCCTAATTCTGTACAAATTTCAGCTTTGTGAGTTTATGGGAAGTAGGTACTAGTTCTATTTTGATGATCATGAGTGAGTGAGTGAGTGTCGAAAATGTGAAACTTTGCTTTCGTTTAACTTCGGAACTAAATGACCTGCTGACTTGAAATTTTGGATTTTAAGTATGTAATTATAGCTTACTAGATGACAAAAATTTCAGCGTTCTGGTCTTATCCAGAAGTGATCAAATAGGTGCCTGAAAACGCGGCGAAATGGATCCAGTAAAGGATGGTACGGCAGTGCTTGCTTCGCGCTCGACTTGGTGGGGGCACGACCGTGCCCCCGACCATCAACTTCTGCAGCATTTTGAAGTTTTACAATATCTGTGTCGGTTTGGCCATCGAAGTACCCAAGGCCTTAAGTGATGCTGTGACCGTGCGCTCTCCGCCCTCTATCCCGAAATCGGTTCACCGTATAAAAAAAAAAATACAAAACTTGTAGAGAATTTTGTATTCTACAATATTGATTAGAAACACAAATAGCAAAAACCCATAGGAAATGAGATATTTACAAAAGAAGCACAAAAAACCGATTTTTGTGACTTTTGACCTTGAAATTTAATAGTCGCTCACACCCTAGAATATGTAGGTTTTGAGACAACTTTAAGGGCCTCAATATGCAAGTATTTACAGAACTTCCAGCCGGGTATCTCGAAATTCCGAGATTCTTACCTTAATTAACCTTACTTTATTAGGCTATAAGAGCTGACTCTGGGAAAGGGTTAGTGTATTGTGGGCAATGGGCTAGCAACCTGTCACTCCAATATCACGTTTAAACATCTGGTTACCCTGAAATTGCTAAACGTGGCACTAGATTTTTGAATTCATGTGGTCTGCCTACCCCTCTTGGGAATACAGGCGTGAGAATATGTATGTATGCATGTTTAGCTTCGAACGCACTGACTGGAAGCGGAGCGGCGGGACGAACAAAACGCTTATGTCGGTGCGAGGTGCGCTCTTGTTCTTCTTCTTCTTCTTGTTGTTCTTTTAAGTATTACAAACGATCGCGCATAGCGTATCGGCCGGCAAAGCGTTTCGTTCGTTATACCACAATGATAACAATCACCATTGCTCATAGAAATGACTAAACACAATTCTAGTAGAATCTTCTTCTGTTGTAAGGTTTTCTATAACCGACTAACCCGTTTTCAGAACACAGGCGTGATATTTTTCTATGCTATCGAAATAATTTTATTGATTCCTGGCCCACCAGAGAGCCTAGTTACAGTAAACGTCAGGTAACATTGCGTTGCTCGATCAAGGAAATCTTTATTAAGTTTATAAGGTTCTACGACGGATCAGAGATCAATTGGTTGAACAGTATGTAAGAAAATATTTATTTTTACTTAATTTATTATACATGCTTTTATTTAGCTTCACCTGTCCTGATGTTTGCTTGTCTGAAATCAAATGTTGAATGTTAGGTCCACTTTTCTGTGACAATGCAATATTCCGATAGTGGACTTCTGGTGGCCCAGCCGGGACTGTCTCCGATGGTGGGAACACTCCAACGGTTGGTCTGATTGATTTGAAATCTGGTGCACAATCTAGGATGGATGACAATGAAGTACCGTTGGCAAAAAATACAGTCAGTGAAAAAGCTTGTAAATTTTGCTAGTTGTTAGGTTATTGAAATTTGAAACGAAAGTTGATAGGTTAAGTTTGCTTTTTTTATACTCGTAATAAATGGTTTATCTGCCATACTTTAAACCAATCCTTGGTCGTTTAACAAACATGGTGGGCAAACTATAAATAAACGAGTCGGTGTCCCGTTGTCGGAATAAAACGATTTAGTTAATCGTTGATATCTTCATCTGCCCTTTAAGGAGACTCAGGCTATAAGGACACTATAATTAAACAGCCTTTTAGTGTTTTACGACTACGCAGTTCTGTAGCGAAGGAAGTTGACTGTTGATCTGTTCGTAAAATGCCAGCTAAAATTTGTAATATTTTATTCCGTTTTAGAATTATTTAACTTTTTAGTCTTATGTTTTTAATTCTGCATCAAAATATTTCATATGTTATCTCCAATATCAATTTTAATTTATTTTCTCTTTGTCTAAATGATATGAGGCTAATTATTTCTAACAAAGCTATTGGAAACAAATCATTTTTTTATACGAAAAGCTGTTTCAAGAATTTTACACACCATTTTGCGAAATAGCCCCTGTAACATTATAATAAATACTGTTTATTAAAAAAAATTGTTATTTGTTGTACTGTTGACTTGTAGAAAAAAAAACAAAAACAGAAGCGGTACCAAATATTCACTACTTAAATTTATTCAAGAAAGTCACACACAGTTGATTCATGCAATTTGCAAGCAACGTCGTGTAAGAACACACTAGCTAGTCTATAGTAAAATTAAATACTGTAAAATTGACGATGTAATGCGTTTGTTGACGTAATGACTGGAATTCAAGTCAATAAAATAAACAATTCGAGGCGGCTTCACTAAAACAAAACTAACGGCGAGTTTAATTAAAGCTGTTTTATTTCCGTTTTATTATATTGTTCATTAGCTCTTAGTGAGGATATAATTTTATTAATGTTGGTATTTTTACTTAAGTTACAATAAAGTAACTATAAAGGGGGTTATGTGTGGTGGAGTTATGTTTGCTATGCAGAGGTTATATTTTTATACAAGAAAATTAATAGTTTCCGTGGGAATATTTTAGCGAATTTTATACAGACGTAATTTATTAGCTTTGATGTTTTTTTCCTGCGTATTAGATAAATATTTTAAAGTATTTTTAACATGTGACTATACTACAAGAAAGAGATATAACCACAAAGCAGACAAGAATCTATTAAAAGTACCTCCTTCTTTTAGAGTTGGTAAAGAATCGATCGGAAGCTAACTTTCATATTCCGAGCGATCATCGATAAACTAAAGCCAATTCACCCCAGCCTCCCCGCATTTCCTAGGGGAGGTGCGGCGTTATGAAAATTTGACGGCGCCCAATATGCGATGATACGATAAGGGGTTATGTTCTTAGCGATATTTGCCCCGTCGCCCCCTTTAGGAACGGTTTTTTTACGCGTTCTTTTATTGAAATTGAGGCGCGAAATGCTGTTCCTGTTTTATAGGTGTTTTGGTACTTTTAGTTTGATAGACAATCGGTGAGTGGGTTTATGGTTTGTTGAAATGGGAATCATCCTAATTTATGTATCAGTCGAGGAAATTGATATACACTCCGTTTCGTTTAGTTTCATATTTTTGACGGGCTAAATTTATTTTTTTCTCGGGAATCCAAAGGACTAGAAATCATTATTGGCAACACATTACTTTTTGTTATAATGTACCAACTGATTCCTGACCCATCGCAGAACGTTGTCACAATAAACGTTATTGAGATTTCGCCTGTCGAGCAATGCAATGTCACTATGACGTTTACTGTGAATAGGTTCTGTAATGGGTCAGGAATCAATTGGTTCGATGGTACCTACTCAATACAAACGGCATCGCCATTTGCGGTGAAACACATGACCGTTAAGGTTCTAATGTTATATGAAACGGATAATCCACGAGAGTTCACTATTATACTCGTTTTATTTACCTTTAAACATGAAATTGACCTTAAAATTACTAGGTACAGTCAGCGTCAGATGTATGTGTAAACTTTAGTACCTTTTCTATTTAACGTCATATTTTAACTTTCGTATGAAATTGTCACAGCGAACACAGTGACAAAGTATTAAAATGTACTTAAACATAATATTTGACGCTGACTGTACAGTGCACATGTTAAAATTATATTTAGGCTGATTACGCAAATTGCTGTTCTAAATTGTATCATCACATCTTGTAAATTAAATTAGATCTTACTTCGTTGCATTGACATTTTGTTCGTATGTAAAAGTACAGTCAGTAGTACTTAACCAAGATTGAATTGATACGAGTAAAGTAAATAGAGAACTAAGTACAGTATAATATATGTATTAAAGCCAGTTTCGCCGTTGTGATATACTTGTTACTCACTGTACTTAGACAAAAGTTTATTTTAGAAAAATACATACATACATCGCGCCTGTATTTCCAAATGGGGTAGGCAGAGCACACGAAATGTTTTATCATAATTTTAGGTTGAAACATTGATAAAAAAGGTATAACAGTGACAGGTTGTTAGCCTGTCGTCTAAAGCATACCATATCGTATATCCTTAGTCGCCTCTTACGATGTATATGGGAGAAACGGATTGGTGTTATTCTAAGCCCAAAAAAAAACAAAAAAGATTAAAAATAATAATATTTTTAATCTTTAATTAAGATACGTATTAGCAGAAACAAAACAAGTACGAAAAAATACAATTTTAATTTCAATATGTATTTTTTCGTACTTGTTTTGTTTCTGCGAATACGTATCTTAACTAAAGATACTTATATTCCTAAAATAAAGTCTTATAAGCCAGTATAAACTAAAACGGTCTTTCCTATCAATATCCGTTTACGTCTAAGCCGAAACATTTTTACATAAAAATGTATGTTGATATATTTTACGTTCAATCCATAACGTGAGAGGCTATAAAACGGGGTGTATTTCAAAAGTGTAAATATACTGAGCGACCCAGCGGGGACCGGTGTAAAATATTATATTGCTATTTATGTGGCTTCGGATATAAATGCGATTGGATGGCAGGGTATTAAAAAGTAGTCGTTTTAAAAAAAAACAAGTAACTAAATCAAGGGTTAGTGAAAACAAAATCACGCGCTTCCTCTGTGTTACGATAATTACCTTTCATATATCATATATCATAATTGTAATAATTTATTAACTATATGTATTTGAAAAATTATATTTGTACATGCCTATAAAAAGATACGTGTCATTACGGCTATTTTACTTAGACATGGTAATAACACAAGACGTTTTTACCAACGCACGTAATTACAGCGATACGGCAGACAAGCCACTGAAATACCTATTTAAATATCATATAAACGGCAACTTGACTAAATTCCACAACAAGCAGATCATTAACAACGGCATTATGTTAAAATTACACGAAAACAATTCCGTATAACAGGTCAACCTCAGATTACACAGTGGTCGGCCCGATGACAACGGGGGACAAAATTTTAATGAGCCAAATGAGCGAGCGTGCGGGTAATCGCCCACTGTTTCATGTGATCCTCTCACGGACATAATTAACTATATCATAAACGAGTCTCTTTCGTCCAAACTGATGCTTTTTGGACTTTTTGTAACGCAACACGCTATATACAACTGTCAAGTTACTCAACTTTTAGATTAACGGATAAGAGCGACTTGCTGTTGGTTTAAATTACACACAAAAGCAATTATGTTTACAAAGCGCAACGGTTTACAGTATATGAATTGTTTACTTCCATTTGAATCGTGTTATTTCCATGTTTAATTTAAACGCCGTTGTCATGTTTTACACGGTCGTCTATTGTAGTTTTTTGTTCTATGTTGTTTAACCATTTTATCGTTCATTTTATATTTGCTATCAAAATACAGCAAAACAACATCTGAAGTATAAGTACATAGCTTTTGAAAATACTAGAGTTCGTTCCCATTTTTAAAGCGCTGGTCAATGTAATCGTAGAGTTGGTGATTAAATAAAAAAAATGTTTAGCTGCAACCAAACGAACATTCTACAAACAACACCATTAATAATTTATTTTATTGTTAGTACTGCACTATACTCGACAGACTTACGAGCAATTGCTTGAAAAAAGATCACTGGGAGAGCAGCAAACCAACAGAGGCACTAAAATCCCCGTCGCAAAGGCCTTTGTTGGCTCAAACAAGTGCAATGTTGCTTCAAAATGCAGCCTAAACCCGTACCCCGATTGCACTACGCTTTCATCCGTTGAATATAATATGAGCACGCCGTTTTCCCGATTCCTGTTCGGTACGTAACTAGTGGGAATTGGTAGTCGCTTGTTGCGTGCAATATGCATGAGATTTTGTCCGTTCGTCTTTTTTCGTTGGCCCACCGTGCAGTTGTAGTCGTAATTGAAAAATGTTGATCTGCATGCGGAAAATTTTAATTGCATTCTCTCGTGCGTCTGGCTGGGACGTCAATTAGTTTTAGATGCATTTGTTTTTAAAAGTAATGGGTCTGATTTTTTTCGCTGCGACACAGGCATTGTGAGCTTTGCGTGTGTTCCTAAGAAAATGAAAATATAATAATGAAAACTGTGTTTGAGCTTCATGTGTTCCTTTACAAGACTACCTTATTATAATCTGAATATATCACTAATGTGATATAGTTGATGGCTAGTGCCTGCGACCTTTGCTTATTAGAATAACTATGAACTATGATAAAGCAGCCTAAGGTTTGAATGCCAGTATTAATGGAATGGATGTGGCCAATATCTCAAAATACTTACTTACACGGAATTTACATTTGAAATACTCACTCTTTTTTTTCACCTAGCATATTTTCAGTTCAAAAATACAATACATACATTTTCATACGACCACAAACTGCCGTAGTTAGAAAAAACAAAACGATTAGATTATTGCATCCAAATATAATGCCGCCAAAAATAATCCAATCATAACAACGCTCGCGTTCCAAAAACAAAACACTTACGTTCCGTTCCACGCTCCGCCATCCCCTAGCCAGCAAGACGAATGCCTGACGTCTAATTGCCACGTCACCTGGGAATAGGCGTTCCATCACACGCTACTCGCATTTGTCCGCGCCTCGAAGATTTGAACCGCTGTGCAGTTGATTTAGTGGCTCGAATTTTGAATGGTCTTACTCGGCGGGTATTCGTCTTCAGGCAATGTGATGTTATGAATTGTGAACATTTTTCGTTACTGCAGGTTTGTTTACTTGTGAAATAAGTGAAGATGTGAAAAGATTTATGGAAGTGACAGCAGTATTTCAAGATAATGTTTATTTGAGGTTATGTTTTGTTTTAGAGGCTAGTTTTACATAAAAAGCGGCAAAGTACTAATTGAACTCGCGTTCGAAAGTTTTTGTACAATTGACTAGGAAAACAAGCGGTTTATCTGTTACTATTTTTTGATATCGAGCAAAATAGGTTTTTTTTGTAGGAATACGCCGTAAATAGCTAGTCTATTTTAAATTTTATTAATTTTTAATAATTAAAGAAAAATTACAGCTGAGTACGTTATAAATATAATAGTGCCTACCTGTTGCCATTATTCATACTTATCAATACTCTCGAGGCAAAAAAGGGCTAAATTAATTGATGCATGGGAGTCTCCGTACATATCTATTTTATGCTCTTTTTGGTATTTGTTATAGCGGCAACATAAATGCATTGTAAACATTTCTAGCTATCGCGGTTTTTGAAATACAGCTTGGTGACAAACGGACATGTACAGACTGCGAACTTTTAGTAATAAGGTTTTTTTAGTAATTAAGGTCCGTTTTTACCTTTTGGATACAGAAACTTAAAAACGAGGATTAGGAAATAGAGTCGTTTAATACTGCTCGGAACTGTGCAGCCGTTTATTCTTTAAAAAAAAAAACAATTTTGTCAAAGTGTTTCTGTTAGAAAGAATTATAGTCTATAATTTTTTAAACCAGTTTAATTTATAACAGAGTAAACCTAAGAGGGACTGAAAGGGGTGCCCCCAGGAGATATTTATAAGAATTACCTTGAGACGCGTAAGCTACTCACTGTTAATTTGCTTATAAATTTTTCTACGTGATAAGTCTTCGAATAATTACTTTTTAACAAAGGTAATAATAATTACTTTTATCAGAAATTCTATTTCATACAAAATTAAATACCTTTCTTTTGTCGTTTTTTTGCTACAAAAGTACCAGTGGGCAGGAAAACAATGGCTCCGTCTGTTTATGAACATTTTAACATAAGTAAAAAAAAACATACCTAATAATTATCCGTGAGTTGTCGGGTTTAGAATAACACCTCTCCATTTCTTCCATGGATGTCGTAAGAGCCGACTAAGGACATAGGTTAAGATATACTTTAGGTGACAGGCTAGCAACCTGTCACTATTGTACCTGCCACCTCAAAATCTAAATAATACTATGCTAGAAGTGGCCACAAAACGTGAAATAGTCATTGTTTTGTCTATGTAGCGTTTTGTGTGCTCTGCCTACCCCGTTTGGAAATACAGGCGTGATTGTATGTAATTACTCAAGTTTTCCCAATGGGGTAGGCGCATGAAACGCGACACAGACAAAACCATGACTATTTCACGTTTCGTAGCTACGTTGTTGAAAAAAAGATGGAAGAGGTACGAGTATATAATAGTGACAGGTTGCTAGCCCGTCGCCTAAAGCATACCTACCTAAACTTATTTCCTTAGTCACCTCTTGCGACATCCACATAAAAAAAGAGGTGTTATTCTAACCCGATACCACACAAGTAAACCAAGTATGTAATAAATGCTGTTTAAACATACCAAATACGCGATACCGACCTTTTTACAGGCAATCCATAAAGAATACCCTCCGTTTTTAAAAGCCCCAATGCTACCAACACACATGAATCATACCTAAACGGATTACGGTTGGCAGAACCTCGTTACGTACCCTTTTCTGGCTGATCCCAAGTGACAGTGCGTAACTAATCGCTTTTGTATAGTCTGTGGCCTGCGTTTGAGGTGACTCGGCTTTTGTAGTTTTGTTTTGTAAGTTGGTATGTCATACGCAGCAGGAAATTAGTTTAGTTTGACGTTCGAAAGGGTTTTTGTGGGTTTGTTACAAGCTTTGATTGTAAAAATGTAGACTAGATATTTTACCTTAATTTCCGTTTTTAGGGTTCCGTACCCAAAGGGTAAAAACGGGACCCTGTTACTGAGACTTCGTTGTCTGTCCGTCTGTCACCAGGCTGTATCTCACGAACCGTGACAGCTAGAGAGTTGACATTTTCACAGATGATGTATTTCTGTTGCCGCTATAACAACAAATACTAAAATCAAAATAATAATAATTAAGGGGGGCTCCCATAGAAAAAACGTGTTTTTTTTTTTTGCTGTTTTTAGTACGGAACCCTTCGTGCGCGAGTCCGACTCGCACTTGGCCGGTTTTTTCCACTTAACTGTGGTAAAACCTTGACGCTCTAAGGCACATTCACAAACGTTGCTCGGTTTTCGGAATCACCAAGCCGACGGCTACATTTTTTCACTTGTGCTGCCAATATTCTTAGGAATAACGGCACACATGGGTGTCCGTTTTACTGGTACGTTTTTAACTTGTATGTATTACTGTAGGTATACAGAATATTGTGTCATATGTGAAAAGTCGCTCATACAACTACATACGCCATCGACGAAAAAAAAAACGTTACACGATAAAACGGAACAGTAAAACGGAGACGTGTGTGAACCGGCCGTAAGGGGGAAATTAACTAATCTGTGTCTTAATAGAATTAATGTAAAGCGAAGGAGAGAGGTCATCGTGTTTAAGCGAATATAATTAATATTTCTCAACAACAATAACTGTTGCAACCCAAAACAACAATCAAGGAAAATCCAAAGCAATTTGCTACATAAAATTAATCTTCCTTAAACACCATTCTTGAAGCGCTCCCTATTCGAAATTCAAATTACGAATTCATGCTTCATATTTTTCTTTTCAAATATGGAACCGCATTAAACGGCGTGCTCCCATTGGCCGGCTGGCGAACGTAATGGCTGCTTCACGTGACCACAGATTATGTAGCAATTGCGCGGGAATACATAACTCGGTGCTTTGAATCGTTACTAAGTTTTGTTCGTCGGTTTAAGTTTAAGCTGGCTAGAGCTACCAAACTACATAGACCTAGGTGCACTAAATTTTACTTTAGGCAGTAAGTAGGTAATTTTAATAACCCCTCGTACCTACACGTCAGCTACATAGTTAACTGCATACCTACCTATATTATACATTTTCACCGATTTCGCCAATTTTTGCGCACCATGTTTTAAAGTGCGATTCATTTATTTTACAGTTTTGAATTTTACGGATTGCCAAATTAGTCGAGTATGTCTGTAATGGTATATTTAAAACATAGATCTGAGCTTTATTTAACTTACGTTTTCATTTTAATCAGCATAATTTTGTAGACATTGGAACAAAAGAGATTGGAATACACCACATTTTTCTTTTTCACCTTTAAGGATCAACAAACCATGTTAAGCCTGTTTTTCATTTGACTTTTATAGTTCAAATCGTTTTTTATCTGGTCGGATTTAACAAAAACAATAAATAAAAACCAGTCAAAACGGAGTTAATCAACGATATTGAATAACGGTTCAATAACTTCCAAAAAAAGTCTTCCTCGTTACTTTGTAATTTTGCTGCAATAGTCAAATCTCGCCGAACAAAGAATAAGATATTTTATAAAGCATCCATTGCAATCGTTTTGCAGCAAATCTTTTCTGTTCTAAGGTTATACTTTGTCGCAATTTCGTGGCACGACGTCCGCCATTTTGATTGTACTACTGTACGATCTAATCGAGTCCTGCACGAATCTAGGGCAATTTAAGGACAGACTAGGGCTTCTAGATAATTGGTTTCGGAATGACAAAAGCGAATTATGAAGGTTGTAGTTATTGTGATTGTTGGAAACTTCGTGATTTTATAATTGAAGTTTTGTCTTCGATGTTATTTAAGATTAACTGAGTCATTTTGAAGCGGCCCGAGCGTTATAATGGAACGGTGCTTCATTGTACTCTTTTGAGTGGAATATTTGAATGTCTGTTGAAAATGCTGGCAGAGCGGGTCACTTATAAATTATAAATTATAAATGAAATGTTAAAATTCCGGTGAAACTGTAAATATACAAGATTATTTTAACATAGAATAAAGGTATGCTGCGTTGGTTTGGGCATGTGGAGAGAATGGATGAAGCAAGGGTATGTAAGCAAATTTACAAGGGAAGTGTGTTGGGGCAAGTCGGTCGAGGGCGCCCTCGAAGAACGTATATCGACCAGATCGGTGATGTGCTAAAGGGAGGCCAAATTAAGAGTACCCGAAACCATCGAGCGTGTATGACGAGAGTGATGAATGTTAGTGAAGCGAAAGAAGTATGTCAAAATAGAAGCGAATGGCGCTCTGTTGTCTCTGCCTACCCCGCAGGGAATAAGGCGTGACGGTTATGTATGTATGTATGTAGAATTCACCAGCAAACTGATTGGCGAGCTGAGTGTTGAAAACTACCGCAACTTATTCATGCTCATACAATTTGTTCTTACTTATACCGCGGCTCTACATATAATTCTTCCTTCATTCTCCGATAGCATTAAAAAGAACGATGTCTTCTAATTATTTTTTCAGTCGATTTGTTAAACACTAACGCTTTAGCCGGTATAACCATTCTTATGAAGATGATACTTAGGCACCCATTTTTACTGATCAAGCGCGACCAAACAAACAAAATAAAGAAATGGCTAAATCGGAAATAGTTATCTTGCTTTTTATGCATACAAAAGCGTAAATATTAAACGTGCCCATTACATATACAATAGCCACCATAAATACCATTTTATATCATTGGCATTGAACATAATGTACCTCTACTTAACTACGAGTCTCATCTCACGCATCATTTAATACAAATCGATCTATTACAGGACCCGATGGTAACCGATTATTACCGAACGGTGTACCAATCACAGTGCTCGGTTTCAAACGTAATTTATTGAGTTTCGAATTTTAAAAACGTAATCCGCCCGCCATCTTGGTAATTTTGAAAACGTGTAACTGCTACTTTGAATGATTGTGAATGATTACGTGTTTTTTATTGCTTTATGTTGTTACGGCGTGTTATTATATCTGGCGGTTTGTTCCCGAGAATATACGCGATTGGTATTTAGTTGCTATTAAAATTGCAGTCGATCTGAGTCTTAGATATTATTTTAATTTGGGTTTTACCTTCTTGATTACAACTTTAGATCTGAATAATCTAAGCAATAGTATGCAACAGTCAATCTACCGAACAATGATAATGCCTTGGACCAATCATATTGCACATTTAAAAGAATCTTTGATATGAAACTATTAGGTAACGCTTCGTTCTTGTACAGTCCGAATTTAGTTAAAGATTGATCTTGATATCAAACTTCAAAATGAAAATAATAAACAAATGTGAACACACTCTGGGAATCGGTATTGATTTTTGCGTATGCTGAAAAATTATTTGCGAGTTTTTCATATTTAACTCATGAGTTTCATATTTCATAAAATTTACATACTTACAATCACCAGCATTAGGTAATACGGCATAATTATTGAGTGGCCACGGAGCGTGTAAAAACTTTTTGGCACGTTAGTAGAGGTAATATAGTAATAGAGTCATATCAGCTACACGTAGCTTTGTTTTGTCAAATATTGACGCTGGTGACTGTATCTACTTATAAAGTATCGTTTATATCTGCAGACATTGAGCGTGCAGTCACATGCCGTGGTAGACAATATGACAATATTTTACATAGTTTTCATTAACTTATATGTCTATGGTCTGCGCGGCTGAGTAACAATCTTGGACCAAGTAAATAAGGACTGATTACTTGTCACTAAAGCTGAAGCCAAGACCGAAAGATCAACCAGAGATGTAAAAGTCCCTTTCTAATTGGGTGACAATGAGATTTTTGCAATATGGGACATTCAATGTCGTAATCTTACATACATCACGCTTAAATTCCCAGATGGGTTGGTTAGAGTATTTTTATGCACATTTAAAAGTTAAATTTGATCATCTACAAGCGTATAAATCTTATTTACTTCAATCATATATACGATTTTATTTTAGTGACGTTAACGAAATTGACACATTGAAAAGGTTTGGCATTTAATTGAAGTAATCTAGTCTGTAGAAGTTTTACTTAAGTATTTGATTACTCAAGAATTAAGCTTACAGCAGCGGTTTATAATACCGATTCCAAAGAAATGAATTACAAATGTAATCACAGGAGACTATTACAGTAATTTTGATAACCTAGGTAATGAATTACTGAGGAATCACAATTACTCGAATGTAACCGTGTAATTAATTTCAATAGTAATTGATTACGCCTAATACTGTCCCATAATGCAAAAAATCATGGTCAATGTAAGGATTATGGCGACTTAAGGGGTTACCATTACAAAAAAGTAGACTTGATAGTGAATATGTTGTCTATTAAATTAAGTGTATATTAAAATCAAATAAATTAATTGTATTCTAATTCTTTGACACAAAACCGTTAAAATAAAATTATTGTATGAATTTTTCAGGTAAGTTTCTTGAGCGATGTTTTTTTTTTGACGTAAAGTTTTTTTTAGGCTGGCAAGAATGACAAGAGGAGTGAGCGAGACAATCTGCTCCCTTGTTGCAGGCTCACCTGTCCTCAACTTGCCCCTATGTAGGGTTTCACGGAAAAATGACTCTATACCATTGTGATATGGTTTATATTAATAAACTAACATTTCCCAAGTGCGCTATCATGTTAAGGGCCGATAGGACCTTCCTACATCAATGGTAACAATCGACAAATACCTACATTAATAGACACTACATTTTTTTCTGTTACGACACGTGTCTGTCACGACATATTATATTCCACACAAATACGTATTCAAATAAACACAAGCTTCCACAAACACATAGACATAGAATGAGACGTATGTAAGCGTATGTGAACGTAACTCCATATTTATTATACGTAGAAAACTTTGATTATCGTTTCGCGTAATAGCCCGTACTTTTATACCAATTGCATGGGCAATTTAACATACATAATTCAACAACAGGCTAATGAGATTTTTATTTATTCATGAGTTTTGTAATGATATGAGCTATTAGGTCGTGGCTTCATTCGTGAAGATATGACGATAGACGGAGCTTTATTTCTTTTGCACAAACAGCCAGAAGACGATAGTTTGCTGTAATTTTATTAAGTCTCTAGCGAAACTATGACTATGTGCTTTGACTGAGATACGGCTCTACCCTGATATTTTGTATACACATCATTATCCTTTTATGTCTTCTTCCGTTTGTTTAAATCTAAAATTTGTGAACTTATTCCCATTATAATAAATCTTGCTAAGTTATATACCTGTGACTATAACATTTTAGTAAAGGAAGACCTACAAATCACATCTCTATCTTTCTTTTCGTCTGTAGCTACTTTAGGGCCAGTACCAATATTCAATTGACGGTTTGGCCTACTAAAGAAATATCTCCAGTAAGCGAAACTCTGGATAGATTGATTTAGACGACTTAAAGCCGGCCCATTTACTTTTAAGCGGATTTTCAAGTAACATTAAAAAAATACAGTTGTTGTTGCATATGTGGGAAAGACTCCAATAGAGAGATCTCTCCAGGTAGATCTTATTCCTGGGTACCAAAGGCCGCAGAGAGAAAGTTGGGAGATGTATTTATGCAACCGATCATCGAAACTTCGATCGCGACGTAGGATCGTTTAGTTCGGCTATTCGACGAATGTGGCGCTGGGGCGCTACGCATAGATTTGAAGAACGTAGCGCCAATATAAAAAGCGTTACAAAATATTGGTTTGGCTACATGACAAAAAACGATCATCGTGATGATAATGATCACAAATCTCTTCTTTCCAGCCTCATTCCCGATCACGAGACGGATCGGGCATCCGTACCAGAACCGAACACCTCCGAAGCGCAAGAAGCCACGAACATCCTTCACTCGGCTGCAGATAGCCGAGCTCGAGAAGAGGTTCCACAAACAGAAGTACCTGGCATCAGCCGAGAGGGCCAGCCTCGCCAAGACACTGAAGATGACAGACGCCCAAGTGAAGACGTGGTTCCAGAACCGGAGGACCAAGTGGAGGTAAAGCATTCGACTGTCAACTTTTTTGTGTGTTTCTGTCGCTTGTGTGGTTTCGGGTTTCGAGTGGCATCCTTTCATTTGTCTATTGGATGTTGTTTCATGGCCACTTTTAGCATAACTTGGGATTTAAAAATAGATGAAAGAAGTATCATAGTGACAGGTTGCCATCTTGCATACCTTCATCTATTTCCTTGGTCGCGTCGCCTCTTACGATATTCTCGGAAGAAATTAATAGTTGTATTCTTTCTCGACACGACACAGTTTTATTTATCATACTTTTAGAATTTCGGCTCAATAATATGGGATATTTTGGAAATGAAATAGAAATTGGTCGAAAATGAGGACCTTATGATTTTCTTACCAAATAAAACAACTTACTTTGCATTTTTAGCTAGCTAAAAACGATCTTTATACCCGCTCTTAATGAATATCAAAGTTGTCATGTGAAAATGAGGCACAATTATTAACACAAAAAAATACAAATTATTACAAACTAAAAAAAATACAATCAACTATCTATAAATAAAAAAGTTGTTCCAAATCGCTGCCAGGCGGCAGTGTGCCCAGAAGACTGGCAGCATTGCCACGCTGAATGACGATGCCAATCCTCTGGGCAAAGAACGAGCCTGCCCTCTGTTCCCCTGACGTATCCACGAGCTTAGAGGATATAGCCCGGAACAATTCGTGGGCCCCTGGTCCCCAAGTCCCTAGAGTTTCAACTCCAAACGGCTCAAATATGACGCCATTACCTATGGCTGCAGGCTGCATACTTGCGCCGCTTGAGGTTTTCAGCAGCTTCCGCTGCGGAACCCGCTTTGGAGGCCGCCGATAAAATATGGGATGGAGCCATGGTATGAAAATTATCTTCATAATTTGCTTTACATTTTTTATGATGTAACATTTCAAGATACATACATACATACATACATACCGTCACGCCTCTTTCCCACAGGGGTAGGCAGAGACCACTTTGTTCCACTCGCTACGATCCTGACATACCTCTTTTGCTTCATCCACATTCATTTCAAGATAACGCCTAGTAAACAGATAATAAATGCACATAAGCAACAAAAACACTAGTTAACGTCCACGTTAAAATGTAAAGGCTATAGACAACCCAGAAACAGCAATTAACATAATTTAATGAAAACAATTTCATTAATCAATGCGTACACGTGTTGTAGGCTATTAAATGAAGTGCATTATTCAGATCAGAATACGATACGATGACACTGGCCGGTTCCAATTTTAAAATTATGCTAGTTTTGGTCCGTAATAGTCCGAGTTGATGCTTTTGCATCAATTTGTTTATGGCCAGTTTTAGCGAACTTTGACGCTGGAAAAAGTCGTTTAAAAAATTGATCCTAGTTTTTACCGTTGGTTTTAATCTATTACAATCAATAAAAACTGTGATTTTAACGTTTGTAAAGCCTGTGCTTAAGAGATCCGAAAGCTTAATTAAGAATTGAATGATGCAAAACTTGTATTTATTTCGTGCTCGTGCTTAACTCTTGCACCAACACACAGACCAGACAGTGTAATAATTTTAACATTTTTAAAATCATGTTAAGTAGTTGTTAATGCTGCTGTGCAGTACAGTAAAATTACAATAAATGAAACAAATTCTAAAATTTACCAATTTTACCTTAAAACTGGCAACTTGCAAAGCAACAACAGAAACACAGTTTAAAAAAGCATTCGAACGCTCAAACTCCAACAAAAACATTCCAAATCCAAAACTGCGAGACAATGCAGTCCGAATCGTGTTGGTGGCATCACGACCGATTACGTTCTAATGGACAAGCGGTGTTTGTGTTCGGAGTCGATAACGCGTGCTCGATACGCGCGGCGCCATGCCACTGCTTTACGATTAAAAAAAAAGAAAAAAAAACACACGGCGATATGAACATTCGTGATCTACGCTGTGATACTAAGATGGTGAATGTTATTTCTTATTGCTGTGGCTATTGAATGAAGAATATTCTTACTATTGTTTGGACCTTTATTATGATACGTGATATTGATGGAGGTGACACTGAGAGCGTTAATGGGATTGTAAAGTTATCTTAAGCAGGATTGAATATTACGTATAGTCTAAGAATTAATTACTTATCGAAGGTACAAAAGTTTGTACAATTTATTATCGTTACAGCGCTATGAATAAAACTATTTCAGAATAATTTAGTTGGTAGAGTCAATATAATTTGAAGAAAAATTAAAATTTTGGAACGAAGTTAAGTATAATTAGTTAGTTAATAAATTAATTTCAACAGTCTTTTACTGGTTAGTACCTACGACACTTATATCTTAAAACATTACAAGCTTTTATTTAACTAAGAGTGTAAGACTAAGTTAAACCTTAAAAGCCAATACAATAGATGACAATGAATGATGTGTATTGAGTGATTCTAAAAAAATATCAAAGCATCTGCGTATTTTCTTAACGCTGTTCAGAACCAACACAACATAGACATATTTTTATTACTTTTATAGTAGGTAGGTACCAACGGATTCCTCTAAAACTAAGGTATTAGAGATTAAACGTTAACTACGGTCTCTGAGTGCAGCAGTCAGCTTAGCCGTGTTAATGGTGCTTATCTTAACTCCTGTTTATTTTGTTTATTGTATATTAACTATGTTTATCGCTAACGAGGGCCGACTAGGTGCCGATAGGCTGGTTGATTAATCCTTTGGCTAATGTATTTGACGGGGTTTTAGGTTGAAGGAATTTTTAAGAGTTGAGGTTAGATTTTACTATTGGATGCAAGAGAGTAAGAAGTTTATTTTTATTTTTATTAACTAGCTTTTGCCCGCGGCTTCGCTCGCATTAAGTTTGGAATGACACAGAAGAGATCTCAAGAATTATTATGTATTTCGATT